>JAVGWX010000021.1:12512557-12686569 GCA_036924085.1 Ariolimax columbianus
CATAGTCTGATCAGCATTTTGTTTTTTACTTACCAGACGTTAGTCTCTTACCTCACTAATCTCTTTAACAGTATCACCATTATGAAAACAGAAATATCATGTCCTACATCTCACGTCCGACTTCAGTCACACAGCCAGTTTCCATGAGCTAGAACTATGACGTGAGATTGGATCTTTATCAAAATGTTTCACCTGATACAGACTAACCACTACGACCACCCTTTTCCGAAAGAAACTGCGTATCTGTGAATCTACACTGACTGCAGCTATATCGATTTTGTTTAAAATAATATAACATTATACCTTGTTTTAAACCTAAAACGTCTGACATTTATGCAAAGACCTCGGGGCAAAATACTCCACGCAGTTTGCTTTTAGATTTTTCTGTCCTGTTTAATTGAGAGTTTAGCCAGCTTTCTGTAGAGTGGTTGTCTTTCTGTAGAAATGTCATTTGCCTGATTTTGTAGAGAAAATCCATGGACAACCTTCATTCGTTGTGTTTCATGACGTTTTTGGTGAGTACTGTGGCACTAATGTATGGTCTCTATTAAAGTTGGTAGTCAGAGAAGAAATTGTAGATTTCGCTATCAATAAATTCCTGTATTTGACTTGTTTGTTTCACATTCTTCTTCGTATTATTATTCTTCTTCTTCTCTTCTTCTTGTTCTTCTTGTTCGTGATCTTGTTCTTCTTCTTCTTCTTCTTCTTCTTCTTCTTCTTCTTTTTCTTCTTCTTCTTCTTCTTCTTCTTCTTCTTCTTCTTCTGCTTCTGCTTCTTCTTTTTCTTCCTCTTCGTCTTCTTCTGCTTTTTTTTGTTCCTTTGTTGTTGATTTATTGTTTTAATCTTAAACTGTTTCATCAAAATCGTCATCCGTTTACAAGTATTGTTCTTGATCTGAACCTTTTTCTGCACTTACACTACCATCTCGTTTTCTTCTTTTTCTTCTAGTCGTTACGTAAAGAACAATAACAACCACAACTACTACTGCTCTATTACTCATCTTACTACTACTATTACTGCTGCTGCTGCTACTACTACTACTACTACTATTACTGCTGCTGCTGCTGCTACTACTACTGCTACTACTACTGATACTACTACTACTACTACTACTACTACTACTATTACTGCTGCTACTACTACTACTACTACTACTGATACTACTACTACTACTACTACTACTACTACTACTACTACTACTTCTACAATTACTAGTATTAATATAACTACAATTCGTATTACTGCTCCTACTCATACTACTACTACTACTACTACTCTTACTACAACTCTTACTACTGCTACAACTACTACCACTACTACTACTACTACCACTATTACTCTGACTACAGCTCCAACTACTACTACTACTACTTGTACTACTATCACGACTACTGCTACTACTACTACTCCAACTACTACTACTACTTTTACTTATGGTACTACCACCTATACTGTCCCGACTAATACTACGTCTGCTACTACTACTTCCGCTGAAGCTACTACTACTATTATAATTACTATTGCTTCACTATTACTATTGCTACCCCTGCCTTTACCGTCATTACTATTACTACTACTAATACTACTACTACTACTACTACTACTACTACTACTACTACTACTACTACTACTACTACTTCCACTATAGCTACTACTACTATCATTACTACTACCACAACTACTACCATCTCTACTACTAAAATTACTACTACTATTATTAATGTTACTACTACCTGTACCTTTACTGCTAGTACTACTACTGCTTCCCCTAAAGCTACTACTACTATCATCACTACTACTACTGCTATTACTACTGCTACAGCTACTTCTGCTACTACTACTACTACTACTATTACCACTACTGCTCTTGATGCAAGTGCAACAAAAACACCTACCACTACTTTCATTACCACTACCACTACTGTTGCTGCAAGCGCAACAACAAAATCTACCACTACTTCCACTACTACTACTGCTACTACTTCTATTACTACTACTACTTCCATTTATAATACTGAAACTACTACTACTACTGCTACTACTAATACTACTACTACTACTACTACTACTACTACTGCTGCTACTACTACTACTACTACTACTACTACTGCTACTACTGCTGCTACTACTACTACTACTACTACTACGTCCACTACTAATACTGCTACCACTACTACTACTACTGCTACTACTTCAACTACTACTACTGCTACTACTACTACTACTACTGCTACTACTGCTACTACTGCTACTACTACTACTACTACTACTACTACTACTGCTGCTACTACTACTATTACTACTACTACTACTGCTACTACTGCTGCTACTACTACTACTACTACTACTACTACTACGTCCACTACTAATACTGCTACCACTACTACTACTACTGCTACTACTTCAACTACTACTACTGCTACTTCCACTACTACTACTACTACTACTACTACTACGTCCACTACTAATACTGCTACCACTACTACTACTACTGCTACTACTTCAACTACTACTACTGCTACTTCCACTACTACTACTGCTACTATGTATGTATCGTCTTCCTCTACTGTTACTAATTGCCACGTCCCGGCCTAGCAATGCATTCATTGAATGTCACGCATCATGATATTTTCATTAGCAGATACAAACTCCCCCACCTTAACTCGATCTGAGGCTATTGTGTAACAGCACTCTAGCTCTGCGCCACGCTTCTGATTTCGAATTCCACATATATTTGCCAAGATGTCTTAGATCAGCAAATCTTAACCTTCTTTCTGTTTTACAATGAAATGTTTCCATTTGCGATGATTGGAGTTTCTTTATCAGAGAGCATGACCAAACTTCCTACAGCGTCGATGAATTATTATGTTGTACATATTTGCATGGTTGCTACGAGTAAACAGTTCTCGCTTGGTGATGGAGTTAAGCCATACAGTTCGAGGCTATGTTCGGTAAATAGATAATTAACACATTGCATTCATACGAGCTCCATCAATTAGAATTATAACGAACCACCAGTAGGTCAAATTGATTGTAGATTAAGTTTAGTGTTGGTATTGAACTGTGAGATCTTTTAAATGTTGTTTAAGTTGCGTTTCCGGCGTATGTAAATGTGTATGTCGTTGTTAGTTTTGATATTAATGGATGTGGTATTTTTTTACGTTGAGGTCTTTGTGTATGGCTTGGCTTGGCTTCGTTCATTCTCAATCTCCCGCTACCAAGCCTAGAAAAAGCTTTAAGTAGCAGAATATAGTCAGGACAACAAGCTGCGTTGTGTCTCAGTTCACAGCTTGATTGCGATATGTGTACCTTTCGGTCCGACACATCCGACTTCAGCAGGCATTTTTGAGTACCGGGTTAGCATTCCCTCTTCGATCCCTTCTGTTTAGCCATTCTGCTCCATTGCAGTCGGTTATTCACGATCACCGCGTGGAGGTGCAGACTGGTCTTGGTAGCTCTGGGTCGCTGGCCTTGATGTTAGCAGTCAGCTATGGGTCGCTGGCCTTGATGTCATTAGTCAGCTATGGGTCGATGTCCTTGATGTAATTAGTCAGCTTTGGGTCGCTGATCTTGATATCAGCAGTCAGATATGGGTCGCTGGCCTTAATGTTAGCAGTCAACTATGGGTCGCTGGCCTTGATGTTAGCAGTCAACTATGGGTCGCTGGCCTTGATTTCAGCAGTCAACTTTGTGTCGCTGGCCTTGATGTCAACTATGGGTCGCTGGCCTTGATGTCAGCAGTCAGATATGGGTTGATGGTATTGATGTTAGCAGTCAACTTTGGGTCGCTGGCCTTGATATCAGCAGTCAGCTATGTGTCGCTGGCCTTGATGTCAACTATGGGTCGCTGGCCTTGATTTCAGCAGTCAGCTATGGGTTGCTGGTATTGATGTTAGCAGTCAACTATGGGTCGCTGGCCTTGATATCAGCAGTCAGCTATGTGTCGCTGGCCTTGATGTCAACTATGGGTCGCTGGCCTTGATGTCAGCAGTCAGCTATGGGTCGCTGGCCTTGATGTTAGCAGTCAACTATGGGTCGCTGGCCTTGATATCAGCAGTCAGATATGTGTCGCTGGCCTTGATGTCAACTATGGGTCGCTGGCCTTGATGTCAGCAGTCAGCTATGGGTTGCTGGTATTGATGTCAGCAGTCAGCTATGGGTAGCTGGCCTTGATGTTAGCAGTCGGCTATGGGTCGCTGGCCTTGATGTTAGCAGTCGGCTATGGGTCTCTGGCCTTGATGTTAGCAGTCGGATATGGGTCGCTTGCCTTGATGTTAGCAGTCAGCTATGGGTCACTGGCCTTGATGTTAGCAATCAGCTATGGGTCTCTGACCTTGATGTCAGCAGTCACCTATTGGTCGCTGGCCTTGATGTTAGCAGTCAGCTATGGGTCGCTGACCTTGATATCAGCTATGCGTCGCTGGCCGCTGTACCTCATACGCTGCTCTGCGTCTTGATCCTGGTCTTTGTTTATGACAATGGCAAGAATTGAACCACTGCACCACAGAGAAAATGTCGGAAGAGGCGATTAACCGTGTGACATGTCGTACTACCGGCTATTGTTCTTTAAGAACAGCAATATATGGCGTATAACAAACTGCTGGGCTTCTGTCTTCTAGTGTTTGAGTCTATTTAGATTAACCACCAACCGTGGCACTTGTCCCAACATAGCGGAGTAATAAGCTGCTCTAGCCTAGTCCACTTAGCAGAATATATTCGTCCCAAATACACCCATCTCATGCCAGATCTGAGATGTACAGGTCGACTAGGACTAGGACTAGGACTAGGACTAAGACTAGAATAAGACTAAGATTAGGACTAGGACTAGGACTAAGACTAGACTAAGACTAAGATTAAGACTAAGACTAAGACTAGGACTAGGACTAAGACTAAGACTAAGACTAAGACTAAGACTAAGACTAGGACTAGACTAAGACTAAGACTAGGACTAGGACTAGGACTATGCCTAAGACTAGACTAAGACTAAGACTAAGACTAAGACTAGCCTAAGACTAAGACTAAGACTAATGACTACGACTAAGACTAAGACTAGACTAAGACTAGGTCTAGGACTAGGACTAAGGCTAAGACTAGACTAGGACTATGACTAAGACTAGATTAAGACTAAGGCTAATGACTACGACTAAGACTAGACTAAGACTAAGTCTAGGACTAGGACTAAGACTAGACTAGATTAAGACTAAGACTATGACTAATACTAGGACTAGGACTAAGACTAAGATTAGACTAAGACTAAGACTAGATTAAGACTGAGACTAACACTAAGACTAGACTAAGACCAAGACCAAAACCAAGACCAAGACCAGGACCAAGACCAAGACCAAGACCAGGACCAGTACCAGGACCAGGACCAAGACCAAGACCAAGACCAAGACCAGGACCAGGACCAGGACCAAGACCAAGACCAAGACCAAGACCAAGGACCAAGACCAAGACCAAGACCAGGACCAGGACCAGGGCCAGAACTAGGACTAAGGTATTTTTACATTGATGTTTGATGCTGTTTTCTGGACCTGTCTCTATCCTGTGCCAAAACCTGAATTTCTGAGTCTCCTTTCCGATACAGTGTTTTGAATTTCAAGGTCACAAGATAGAGGACACCAAAGAATTCACCTACCTCGACAGCATTATCGAATCTGATGAGTGGAGTGATCCCTATATGTTAACGTGGATCGGACTATCTGAATATGCTATGTACGATCTATGACGTGTATATAGTAACAGCAATATGTTCCTTAAAACAAAAATTCGCATTTACCAGTCCTATTCTACGGCTCCGAGATCTGGACATTACTCTCGAGTAGAGGCCTTCCACATGTGCACTGAAAAGCGTATTCTGGCTTTATTTTAGCATGACTGTATTCGCAACGTGGAAGTATCTGCTAAGACAGCCAATAACTCATTTATGAAATACTGGACCGAAGCGGCCTCTGCCGCCGCCGAGTCCGATCATGTCATTCGGCTGGACGATGAAACTGGCACCTACATGATACGTCACATATAGCTCTTTGTCAATGACATTCTAAAGTCCGGCTGGTGGCACAGAAGAGGTCGTCCCCGTACAGAAAGTCTTCTACAAATAGTTGCTTCTGCCTCCACTCTGGACGAAGACAGGAATCGCACCACAGCAGTAGGCCATATATTCGACCTATCGACAAACGGGCTTTAGATGCTTTAGGAGCACCTATTATTAAAGATCGCTTGGCTGTGCATTAACCACGCACTGTACATCAATAAATTAAGACTTTTTCAGTTCCTTGCTAATGGAATGTCTTTAAATTGTTATATGCCCGCATCTGTTGAAGTTTCAGTGACTTACAGTTTCTACAGCCATTACTCAATCATCAGTAGTGGCATGCATTGCAGGCTACAGTTGTATTATTATCTCCTCTTCTTTAGGCTCCGGTAACACAAAGTCACCACTGCAGATGCTAAGTTTTTACTTCTCACACCGACCAAAAGTTATATGTGTTGAAGAGATTTTAAAGTGAAATCGTTGTGATCAAATCCCCAACAATCAGGGACGGCGTGGCCTAGTGGATAAGTGGCACGGCTCACAATCCGAAGGTGCTGGGTTCGATCCCCATCACAGCACCGGCCGTTACCCTGGGGAAGCAAACCCTTAGAAAATGCAGGAGGAAGCAGACCCTTACATAAAATGCATGCTGAAGTCGGATGCATTGGGCCGACAGGCGCAAAATAAAAACCACAGTGCAACGCACACCCGCCTTGGGGATTAGAGAAATAAGGCAAACGCAAAGAAGAAGAAATCCCCAACAATCAAACCTCTCCACCAAACTTGCCTCATCCATTCATAACATCTTTATACACATCCTCATCATCATGTATACCTCTGGTTCCCCTTGGAACCCACAAAAGATGCTCTCCATCTCTGTTATTCTGAACCATCTCTTTGAGTTCACCTCAGGAGACGTGGATTCAACTGTAAATGGACCTCCGCTACCAAAATTTAAAACTACTAAAGCCAACGATAAATAATACTTCAGTGCTAAAACTACCAAGCATGCCTGCCTGGCTGTCTGTCTGTCTATCTGTCTGTCCCGTCCGGTCCGTCCGACCAGCTAACCCGATAGCCCGCCCATCCGTCTGTCTAGTTATCTGCTTGTCTCTGTTTTACTCTCTTTCTCTCTCTCTTTCTCTCTCTCTCTCTATCTATCTTTCTATCTATAGCTATCTCGCTTTCTTACTATCAATCTGTATCTCTTATTAGCTATCTAGGTATCTATCTCTCT
This sequence comes from Ariolimax columbianus, assembly GCA_036924085.1. Taxonomy (NCBI): domain Eukaryota; kingdom Metazoa; phylum Mollusca; class Gastropoda; order Stylommatophora; family Arionidae; genus Ariolimax; species Ariolimax columbianus. Next base: position 12,519,832 of record JAVGWX010000021.1, read on the forward strand.
TTCTCTCCCCCCCCCCCCCCCTTAATTGCAACGTGATAAACGATACGTTCTCAGATTAGCGATATGCCAGCATGCAAGCTACAAAATTAATAAATAAAAGTAAAACATGAAAATAAGGTGTTCGCGTAAAAAAACGCTATCAAAAGCATATCAGTTGTTTCTTTACTTCCCAGCCAAACACCAAGTACCCCTCTTTGCTCCTCAGTGGGAGTACGACCTAGTATGTATAACCTCGTGCTTGATTGGGACCTTCACTGCTATACTTGATACGTTTTTTGTATATGTATCTTATGTAGGAAATGTTGTTTTCATATTTTTTTAAACAAATCACACTTAAATCTCTTTTTAGTATTTTGGTTAGTACAGTGCCCTTGTTCTTTGGTCTACAGTCAGAGCCCTACTTTTAAAATACACCAGAAAGTAATTAACAAGATTAACACTTTAAATCGACTGATTCGTGTACCTGTCTTTTTGTTCCTTCTCCTTTTCTTCTTCTTTTTCCTCTATTGTAGTTTATTTCTTATTTTGCTTAATTATTTTTTCGCCATCTACTTAATTGTGTTTCTCTAGTCTCCTCTGCTTCTTTGTATTTATCTTTGTAATATAAGTTTTATTATTCCACAGAATTGTTTTCACTTCTTCTATAGTAGTACTTCCACTTTTATGTAGTAGTACTTCCATGTCTTCTATAGTAGTACTTCCACCTCTTCTATAGTAGTACTTCCACTTCTTGTATAGTAGTACTTCCACCTCTTGTATAGTAGTACTTCCACCTCTTATATAGTAGTACTTCCACTTCTTGTATAGTAGTACTTCCACCTCTTCTATAGTAGTACTTCCACCTCTTGTATAGTAGTACTTCCACCTCTTGTATAGTAGTACTTCCACATCTTGTATAGTAGTACTTCCACCTCTTCTATAGTAGTACTTCCACCTCTTGTATAGAAGTACTTCCACTTCTTATATAGTAGTACTTCCACTTCTTCTATAGTAGTGCTTCCACTTTTATATAGTAGTAATTTCAATTCTTCTCTAATAGTACTTCCACGTCTTCTTATAATACTTTATTATCTGTTAAAAGTTCATAATTATTTACCAATCTTCTACCAATGTCTCTATTACAACTACTAATCTCATACCCCTATTCCTATTACAACCACTAATCTCTTACTGCTATTCATATTACAACTACTTATCTCTTACTACTATTCCTATTACAACTACTTATCTCTTACTACTATTCCTATTACAACCACTACTCTCTTACTACTATTCCTATTACAACTACTTATCTCTTACTACTATTCCTATTACAACTATTTATCTCTTACTACTATTCCTATTACAACTACTTATCTCTTACTACTATTCCTATTACAACTACTAATCTCTTACTACTATTCCTATTACAACTTCTTATCTCTTACTACTATTCCTATTACAACTTCTTATCTCTTACTACTATTCCTATTACAACTACTTATCTCTTACTACTATTCCTATTACAACTACTTATCTCTTACTACTATTCATATTACAACTACTTATCTCTTACTACTATTCCCATTACAACTACTTATCTCTTACTACTATTCCTATTACAACTACTTATCTCTTACTACTATTCCTATTACAACTACTTATCTCTTACTACTATTCCTATTACAACTACTTATCTCTTACTACTATTCCTATTACAACTACTTATCTCTTACTACTATTCCTATTACAACTACTTATCTCTTACTACTATTCCTATTACAACTATTTATCTCTTACTACTATTCCTATTACAACTACTTATCTCTTACTACTATTCCTATTACAACTATTTATCTCTTACTACTATTCCTATTACAACTACTTATCTCTTACTACTATTCCTATTACAACTACTTATCTCTTACTACTATTCCTGTTACAACTATTTATCTCTTACTACTATTCCTATTACAACCACTAATCTCTTACTACTATTCCTATTACAACCACTAATCTCCTACCAATATTACTATTAGTCTTAGCCTTAGTAGACCTGTACTTTCATAGGGGCATATGCTACAGTTACGGTCCCATCTTTGGATGTCCATCTTAATATACTCAAACACTAGAACAAAGAAGACTTGCAGCCTGTCAGGCGCCATCTATGCTGCTATTAACAAACTACCTAATCATGTCCAATCTATGGCATGTCACACAGTTAAGCGTTTCTTACTAATCCTACTACAACTAGTAATACATTACTACTATTTCTACTCCAAGTCATATTGAGATGCTCTATGTAAAAGTTCTGTAAAATGTGCTGGTCATCTGTTAATTCTATCAATTGCGTTAATTATCAAATGTCCGAATGCATATTTAGTAAAGTCATTCACTTTCTTGTATGTTTATGTAAGTTTCATCATACAGTTTTTACTAGGCTTAATAGAACTGATAACATCAATACGTCTTTGTCGTTGTCTCCTACCATCATATGTTCTGACTCTAGCGAAACAAACACTTAACCTAACGTTATTATACTGGTTTAGAAAGCTCTGCAGATTCTGTGTACAACCAGTTTCTTTTACATTCACTTGATCTAAAAATAATTTTGTTAATCTAATATATTCTTGAATGCATTAATTTATATGCCTCCACTATTCCATGTGGCAATGCATTCCAAGAATTCACCACTCTCTTATTAAAATGATGCATTCTAATATCTAATCTGGACCTTTCTTTAGTTAATGTGTTGCTATTTCTCTTGTTCTTGAAGAGAGTTGTATTAAATAAAAAACATGTTGTAGTCTAAGTAATCATTTCCTTTGATTAACTTATGAGCATGTTTTAAGTCACTTCGAATTCTTATATTTTCTAGACAGTGTAAGTCGAATTTTCCGAGTATTTCCTAATAACTATAATTCTGGTATCCAACAATTAGTGTTGTCGCTTTTACTTGAATCCTTTCCGGCATATTTATATCTCTTTTACAATAAGGACTTCACACCTGTACACAGTACTCCAATCTAGGTCTAACGAATGCTTTATACAGTTTGACTATCGCTTCATTGCTCCTATGTTTAATATTTATTTGTTTCATTCCTAACACTGCATTTGCCTTTTTCACTGCTACTTGGACTATCTCTCTTACCTTATCTGTGTAGTATATTATAGCCCGTAGGTGATTTTCCCTTTCCAAATTGTGTGTTTCAAATAGGATCTATGTAGATGACTGTACATTTATCTACATTAAACTTCATTTACCAGCTCTCAGACCATTCCTAGATTGTATCTAAATATGTCTTCAATAAATCTAGAAGAGGCACTACTGCATAGTTTTGTGTCGTTCGCAAATTTTGCAATAATTGACACGATGTCAATATCGTTTTAAAGACGGTCTGAAGGACTCACTAAAAAGTTGCCAGATAGACATCGACACCTGGGAATGTCTTGCGCAAAACAGATCTGACTGGAGAAGCGCAGTCAAATCGGGTGTAGCTGCCGGTGAAGATGGCCGTGTTGTGAAAGCCCAGAACAGACGAGAGGTGCGGAAATCCCGAGCAGCGGGAACACCATCCCCTTCTACAACCCTCGTGTGCCCGATAAGTAGCAGATGGTTTCGTGCTCGCATTGGCCTGTTCAGCCACATGCGCACCCACACCCAACAGGGAAATCTGTGACAAGGATGATGTCGGCGGTCCTCATCGACAACGATGGACAGCTATTATTATTATCAATATCCAAATCGTTAAAACATATAAATCAAGCATAAACTGGTTCTAAAACCGAGCCCTGTGACACTCCCCTATTTACCTCACACCACTCAGATTACTACTTATTTATACCTACTTCTCTCCTTCTTCCCGTTAACGAATTGCCAATCCATTCGGCAATTTCACCACCTATTCCATATGGTTTTAACTTCCAAAACAATGTTTGATGAGGTACTCTATAAAAGGCTTTAGCAAAATCTAGATAACTACCACCCACTGGCTGCACTCCATCTATCATTTTGGTAACCTCCTCCATGAATTCTAATAGATTTGTTAAAAACGAACTCTCTCTAGTAAACCCATGCTGGGTATATCTGATTAGATTAAATTTGTACTAGTATATTAGAATGTTTTCTTTGATTATTAACACAGACAAATGCTAGATAAATTGACCGTTGTTTGATTTTCTATATATTATTTTTTGCCATTTTTGAACAAGGGGATCACTTCTGCATCTCTCCAATCTCTATTGAGAACGCAATATACCCAATGATTTTGCTAACCGGTCTCTAATTTCAAACATCTATTATAAATTAATATTATCTTGACCTGGACATTTATTATCTTTCAACCCCTCCAAATAAAAAAAAAAACAATTCCTCCATAATTACAGATTAATCCTGATCGCATTGTATCCATATACGGGATCAAGATGCTGAGCAGCGTATGAGCTGCAGTGGTCAGCGACCCATAGCTGACTGCTAGCGTCAGAGCCAGCGAACCAGAGCTGCCAAGACCCTTCTACACCTCCTCGCGGTGATCCTGGATAACAGCCTGCAGCAGGGCAGACTGGCTAAGGAGAAGGGATCGAAGAGGGAATGCTAACCCGGTACTCAAAAAATGCTTGCTGAAGTCGGAGTATTGGACCGAAAGGTGCAAATATTGCAGCCAAGCTGTAAACTACGACACAACGCATTCCGTTCTCTAGACTACATTCTGCTACTTACCCTTTCAGGGTTTAGTAGTGTGAGATTGAGAACGAACGAAGGAGAAGAAGAAGAAGAAGTATCCATATCCCTCTGGAAAATATATATGGACTCTGGAATCTTGGAATAGTCATCTTTTGCATTGAATATGCCACTTCTTTGGCTAATTCTTGTTATTCCTATCCACTTCTTCCACTTCTTCTTCTTCTTCCTTTTTTCTTCTTGTTCTTGTTCTTCTTCATCTTTATCTTGATCATCATAAACATCATCTTCCTCTTCTTCTGTTTCTTATTCTTCTCTTTTTTTATTCTTCTTCTTCTTGTATTAGATTTATCCCTCTTTATTCGTCCTCCTATTTCTCTTAGTTGTCCTCTTCTTCTTCTTTTTCTTCTTCTTCTTTGTCTGTTACATGTGTTAAAAATACTTCTTCTTCTGTTCTATTTTCGTATCACTCCCTATCACCTTCTTCCCTCCTTTATTTTTCTTTCTCTTTACTTCTCCCACACTATCCTACTCTCTCATTCTGTCCCACCTATTCCCCGTCTCTCTTTCTCTTTACCTGTCCTTCACTATTTAAATTACAATCTCTCTCCTATCTCTCTTTTTCCCCTCTATCTTTTCGACACTCATTCTATGTCTCCCTACTCTATCCCCCAACTTTTCTTACATTCTTTTTCTCACTCTTTCTCTTACACTCTCACATTCTTTCTCACTCCATTTTTCTCTTATATTTTCACTCTCTCTCCCTCTCTTTCTCGCTCTATCTTGCACATTCTCCTTCTCTCATTAACTCTCTTTCCAAACTTCCCCTTCTCTCTCTCTCCTTCACTATCCCTTCTCACTTTCACTATCTTAATTTTCTTTTGTCTCTCTTTCCCTCACTATTCCTTCTCACTTTCACTCTAAATTCCACTTTCTCTCGTTCCCTCACTATCTTTTCTTACTTTCACTTTCTCAATTTCCTCTTTCTCTCTCTCTCACTCTTCTCACTTTCACTCTCTCAATTTCCACTTTCTCTCTTTCCCTCACTATCCTTTCTCACTTTCATTCTCTCAATTTTCTCTCTTTCTCTTTCCCTTACTCTCTCTCTCTGAGAATGGGCTCTTTCTCTCACTTCTCCTCCTTGTCTCTCTTTCTATATCTCCCCGTTTCTCTTACACTTTCTCCCTCTATCTGTTTACTCTCTCGTCCCCTTTCCTCTCTCTTTCTCGTTCGCTACTCCTTCTCCCTCCCTCTTTTTCTCGCTCTATCTTGCACACTCTCCTTTACTTTTCTCTCTCCCCTCACTATCCCTTCTCACTTTCACTCTCACAGTTTCCTCTCCCTTTCCATTTCCCTTCTTTCTCTGATAATGTGTTCTCTCCCTCTGCTCCTCCTCGTCTCTCTCTCTCTCTCTTTCTTTCTCTCTCTCTCCCATAATGTCTTACATGTTGTAAGGCGATAGCTAATAAAATAACGGATTCTTATGAAATACGACTCCTTATAAAAAAAAATTTCCCGATTAAGCAAAAATCGTACCACGCGAAACCGTCTTCAATTTGTACCGCCCTTACCTGAAGCTAAATTCATTCTACAGATTTCTTCCAAGCCTTATTTCGCGCTATGCCTGTGAGACATGGACAGTTACAGCTGACCTTTAGCGAAGGATACAGGCTTTAGAGATGAGATGTTTCTGAAGACTTTTAAACGTCACGTACAAAGATCTAGTTACAAATGAGGAAATACGAGATATAATTACAACAGCAATACGACCTTTTGAAGACCTCTTGGCAACTGTGAAAAGAAGGAAACTCGCATGGTGTGGTCATATTACGAGATCAAAAAGTCTTGCAAATACGATCCTGCGCGGAAAGGTGCAAAGCAGACGGCGGAGATGACGTCCCAAAAAGAGGTGGGAGGATAACATACAAGAATGGACCAATCTCCGTACAGAAGAGGCACAGGCAGCGGCCGCCGACAGAGAAGGGTGGCGTGGTATTGTGATCTTCTTCTTCTGCGTACGCAGTCAGACAGTAACCATTATTTTTTCGAAAAAAGCGGCAGTCATCCTGAGGCTGTCGCCACTGCCATAGAGCTTGTCTTGCAGTTCCACTGGTAATGGCCACATCTGCTTTCTCTGATCCTCGTATGTCGGGCAGTTCGGCAGCAGATGTTCAGCAGTCATTTTACCAGTACCGCACGGGCATTCGTCGGTACACCCTATCTTCAATTTGTTGAATAGGTGGTACCTCAGTCTATTGTGGCCAGTGCGAAGTCTGAAGACAACGACCTGCTCTCTTCGGTTCAACTGGTAATAGGCATCGTTTTTGGTGTAACCAGTATGTTCGGTTTCCCATTTGTTCATGTATCTGGCTTTGATAAGCCGTTTTGACTCTTCGTACGTCATACTGGTATCTGTTTGTGGTAGTCTTGCACCTTCTTTTGCCAGTCTGTCTGCCTCCTCGTTGCCTTGGATGTTGCAGTGTGATGGAACCCACTGTACCACTACCCTTTTTGGTGCGGACTGCTGGCACAGTTGGCAGAGTGCTGCTCTTAAGTCATTAAGCTCAGTGTTTTTCTGGCTTTTTAGCGCTGTGACTACGGCGAGAGCATCTGTCAGCAGGACTATATGGCTCTCATTTTCACTGTGTGTCACCATTTCTTCCACTGCCGCCCTCAGTGCCTCTGCCTCCGCTCTGAAATTGCTTGGTATTGTGATGATCTTCATGTGTGCCCCAATGACCTCACATGTTACGGGATGACCTGACCTGACCAATTGTGCGTTCGCTTCTGAAATTTGAGTTCCGTATCAATTTTGCACTCTCTCCTGCATTTTGCTTTCTCTACACATTTTACGTTCTGTCCTAATCTTTGTGTTCTTTACAATTTGTGCGTTGTCATGTCTGTGCAACTTTCTCCTGATTTTTGCGTTATCTACCAATGTTGTGTTCTTTCCTGAGTTTTGCGTTCTCTTTCAATTTTTCATTGTCTCCTGAATTTTGTATTATTTCTGGATTATTGTATACTCGTCCCGCTGTTTACGATATCTTCAGATTTTTTTGCGATCTCATCTTTTGTTTACGTGCTCTCCGGATTTAGTATTTTTCTCCCGACATTTTGCATTTTCTACCGGTTTTTGCATTCGCTCTCAAATTTTGCGTTGTCTCCTGATTTTTGCGATCTTTCCAGAATTTTGAGCTGTCTTTTGATTGTTTTCGATCTCACATCTTCTTTCCATTATCTCCTAATTGTTTTAGTCTCTTCCGACTCTTGCATTCTCTACCGCCTTTTGCGTTCTTTCTCTACTTCTAAACTCGCTTCGGACTTTTTGCCTTCTCTCCTGATTTTTTAGTTATTTTCCAAATGTCGCTGTTCTCTCTGGATGTCTGCTTTATTTCATCACGTATCCTTACTTCTTGGTCATCTAAAGAACGTATATTCTTTGTTCTGTTCCCCTGTTCTCACTTACTAGGCATTATGAAAGAATGTAATAAATTAGACTACAACAATTTTTTTTTTTAAATACAACCACCTACAAGAATAAGATGGCATAGCTAATCATTATCTAAAGAATCGTGCAGATTAGATATACAACAATTTTTTTTTTAGTTACAGTTATGTTTGGAATGCATTGTCACATGAAGTAGTGCAGGCATGGACAATTAATGCATTTAAGAATATATTTGATGCGCATAACTTTAAGAGCAAGGAAATGTAAATGTAACTAGTTGTATACAGCCTGTTAACCAGTAAAACGACGTTATGCTAAGTATTATCTTTAGCTAAATCTGAAAGTATTACCCTTATTTGTGAATGAACTTTGCCCCGTTTAACAACGTAATAAAGTTGTACACAAATATCACGTTTGGGTAAGAGAGACTACGAAGTCTAGCTTAGCAGCTTTACATGGTTGAACACATCTGACAAAAAATTATTGCTGTTTTGCAGGTAGACTTCAGACAGCTAAAGATATAGGAAGCACAGTTCCCTCCTCTTTTTTCTCTACCTCACCCTTACGTTTTGTGGTGACGGATATAACACGCCCATAGGCACAGAAGGTAGTGTAACGACACCAGCCCTATAGAGACAGTTGTAGACATTGACTTTGTTGAAGAAATTAATGAGGAAATAGAACGTCATTCGTGATCTGGGTTTTAAGATGACCACGTGAACCATCTTAGAAGAGTCTAGATCCAGTTCAATTCAGTTCAAGTTTGGCTTGGCGTGGCTTCCTGCGTTCATTCTCTATCTCCCGCTACCAAACGCTAAAAGGGGTAAAGTAGCAGAATGTAGTCCAGAGAACGGAATGCGTTGTGTCGTAGTTTACAGCTTGACTTCGAAATTGTGCACCTTTCGGTCCAACACATCCGACTTCAGCAAGCATTTGTTTAGCACCAGGTTAGCATTCCCTCTTCGATCCCTTCTCCTTAGCCAGTCTGCCCTGCTGCAGCCTGTTATCCGGGATCACCGCGTGGAGGTGTAGAATGGTCTTGGCAGCTCTTGTTCGCTGGCCCTGACGCTAGCAGTCAGCTATGGGTCGCTGACCACTGCAGCCCATGCGCTGCTCAGCATCTTGATCCCAGTTCATAGTTCATCTCCGCATCTAAAGGCTGGCTGCAGCGGATCTCCAGCGTAATCTGTCTCTTGCCGTAATGGCGAAAACTTACATAATTTGTTCCAGTCCATCCCGTGATGCTATCCACCCAATTAAAGCGTTGCTATATGACCTAAAAAAAATGTTACTGTCTAACCCTGATTTCGGTCATTAATTGTCTTTTCACCCCGTTTCATTATCTCCAAATGTGTTTTCTTCTCTTTTCAAAAAAAGCGAGCCAAACTTCTATTTAAACTGACATTTCGAAGGCTTCAATAGTCTTTTCCAACTTATTATTCAGTGCCCATGTCTATAGGCGTATGGCAAGCCACAATCATAATAATAGCGTCAATGAACTCACATAGAAAGAACAGAGAACCATTTTTTGACTGAGTTCCCAGCATACCCAACTTAACAATCACCCGAACAGAGTCAACCCACATCACACTCCAGAATGCCATCTGTTCCTACTTCTCTACGAAACTGTTCATCATCATCTCTTTAAGTGATTTGTGCTCAACAATGTTATTTGCCATTTCTCCGAAACCAGATTAATATAATAATTCGTATGGCACTAAGTATTAATTACCAAACAAGGGCACATACCACAACGTGGCATTGGGCCGAAGGCTGAGAGCTAGTAAACCATTTCATCTGTAGCAAGAACAACAATTGCATGACGCATGATTACCCATGGCATCGCTTTCGTTCCGTCGTGACAAACATGGGCGCCACAAGGGAAGTAACTGCTAGTGGCACTATCACCTGCCTGACATATTGCAGGTGACGATTCAGCGGGGTGTTGTGTGATGTCGTTTATCTCGTCCTGTAAACACTTTAAGCCAATAATTCCAGTAAAGGCAGCCAGAACTCCCCATTCTAAAATAGGACAGACTACTTCAACATGGTCTCTTTCAAAATGAATACTATTACTATTCTAAGTCTGCTTAAGAGACAGTAAATAGTTGTCCATCACAAGTGATGAAGACCACTCTCTTTGTTCAGCCGTGTGGACAGTCGTATCACTTGCTGTGTCCGCTGAAATGGGTGACTTGCGCGGTGATTTGGATTAAAGTGAGGAAGAAAATGCGCCTTTTGTCAACCTCATTCACAGAGCCTAAGCTACCTTTTGCCAGTGGCAAGACATTCATCGAGACGACTGGAGATAGCATAGGATGCAGATTTTGCCTCATGGTTACCACCGAAGCCTTTCCGTAAACATGTAACCCGCAGGGTAGAAAGGTGGGAAGGCATCTAACGCAGTTTGTCGTGCCTTTTCGATAACCACAAGAGGTCGTATGGACAACACTCAGCGTGTGAGTGACTCTGGCATCTCTCCCCAGCTGTATTCAGCTCATCATAGTAGCATCTAAAATTCCCACACGCCATATTCGTGAAGGTGAACCGGCAGAACTAACCCGTGAAATACGACACAGGTATAAGCGTAGCGCCATTCAGCGGGCGTCCAGACCAGGATAAACGGATGGAAGAAATCACAAAAAAAGAACGAAATAACAAGTCCAGACGGAAAACAACTTAACGTTTCCGTGAACACAAGTGTAAGTCGTCGACTAGTGTGAATTCCAGGCAAATAAAAAACACACAAGAGTAGATTCACTCATTGTGAGCATTCATCAACAGCATTAGTCAAAAGATAATTAATAGAAAAAAAAACCATAATTCTAACAGACTCCATGAGCATACTCCAAGCCATCTAAAGCGCAAAACATAATAAATTGCCACATGAATGATAATACAGCATCGGGTTACTGTAAAATATAAAAATAAAACATGGTGCTGCTGTGTATTCCCGACCACTAAGATCCTTGGAAACGAGAAGACAGATAAGCTTGTAGAAGCCGAAAGTTGTGACACGAAGACTGCCATTCACAGAGCAACAAAGAAACAGAGACACTCAACCAACGATCAAATGAAAACGGATTTGAGAGACCAGCACAAAGAAAACAGGCCAGAAACTTGGCAGAGATAGGCAGACAAATATCTTCACTCAGACCAGAACATTGCAGATTCACGGTCCACCTACGAAGATTGGGTCTCAGTGATGCCGCCATCTGCGATTACGAAGCCCTCAACTAAACACCAGAACATATTCTGCGTAACTGCCGTACCTATGCAGATCAAATAGACGTATTTTGTCCTGGGGAAGCGACCATGCTCGGAAAGCTGTGGTGGTCCGTTGTACACCTGAAACAAACGGTCTCATTCACTATTTCCTTTCTGTTTCATTCACGATTTCCCTTCAGACTAACTCACTCATGTGCTTCTCTTTGAGATACACGTCCAGTTATGTCTCATTCCCACCTGAATAATTCTCTCATTCACTACTATCTCATTCACACCTGCACAATTATCCCATTCACCCGTTCACTACTTTCTCATTCACAACTGTACAATTCTCTCATTCACTACTATCTCATTCACTCATGTACAATTCTCTCATTCCCCCATTCACTATTATCTCATTCACTCATGTACAATTCTCTAATTCCCCCATTCACTATTATCTCATTCACTCATGTACAATTCTCTCATTCCCCCATTCACTATTATCTCATTCACTCATGTACAATTCTCTCATTCCCCCATTCACTACTATCTCATTCACTTATGTACAATTCTCTAATTCAATCATTCACTACTATCTCATTCACTTATGTACAATTCTCTAATTCACCCATTCATTTGTACCTCATTAACTCCCACCTCTCCGTCAATCCACTCTCTCACTTCTCACTCTTTACGTGTGCATTATTCCCTTTTTCACTTCTCCCTAAATTCCTACCAGCCCATCTTTCTCTCACTCCTGCTTGCGTCCTCTCCCTCATCCACACTCTTATCTTTCCTTCCACGCAGACTTAATATATAATTCCATTTACCTCTGTCTGCTTCTTGCCCGAGTTCTCCTCCTGGATCTTCGTGAATGTCAATGACAAGAATAGCACCACTGCCCAACAGAAAGCATGTCGAAAGAAGCGACTAACTGTGTGACATGGTATGCCATCGGCCATATTTAGGTGGTTTGTTTAGAGCAGCATACATGGCGCCTAACAGGCTGCGGGTCTACTTTGCTCTAGTGTTTGAGTATATTTAGATGTATTTGCACATCAATGAACCACCCTCCGCGGCACTTCTCTCATCGCAGTGGAGTAATAAGCTGCTCGAAGCTGGAACCAGCACAGATCCATATGTCCCTGTAGGAGTGCAGGTCGACTAAGAACAAAGAAAATCTTCTAAATACAATAATTCTTTCCTCCAATCTTCCCCACACACTCTACTCTCATCTCAAGTGTAGTGACGTTCCATTTCGTCTCCCTTCTCTTCCTCTGCTCTTTGTAACGTCTCTCTCTGAACTGTAATATTCTCTCTCATCCATCCTATTAAATATCCATTTCACTCAATCAGTTTTATAATTCTCTCTCCTCCTCCATTACATAACTCGCACCCTCCTTCCTTCATTTCAACCTTTCCCATATCCCTCTCCTTATCGGCGGAAACTCAATTATTAATTCCTTCAAACCCTCTCTTCCAATTGCTTGTATCACTCCTTCTTTCTTCTCTCCATCCCACCTCTCTCCGTGTCAGATAGAACAAAAGACAGACCAGGAATGTGTAACGGCTCATATCGATAGCAACGTTTTCTCCGAAGTTTAAGTGAAAACAATTGATACTCTCAGGACGATGGTTCCCAGACTGTAACTAGTTAGGACACACAAAGATATAACTCAAATTATTAAAGAATAAAGACAGTCCGATAAATACCATGACGAAAACCAAGCAGTTTAAAATCTACAACGGAAAGGAAGACTAACGTCTAGTCATGCGAAACATACTGATCAGACATGTTAGTCAGGGTCAGGCAAAACATACTGATCAGACATGTTAGTCAGGGTCAGGCAAAACATACTGATCAGACATGTTAGTCAGGGTCAGGCAAAACATACTGATCAGACATGTTAGTCAGGGTCAGGCAGAATATACTGATCAGACATGTTAGTCAGGGTCAGGCAAAATATACTGATCAGACATGTTAGTCAGGGTCAGGCAAAATATACTGATCATACATGTTAGTCAGGGTCAGACAAAATATACTGATCAGACATGTTAGTCAGGGTCAGGCAAAATATGCTGATCAGACATGTTAGACAGGGTCAGGCAAAATATACTGATCAGACATGTTAGTCAGGCTCAGGCAAAATATACTGATCAGACATGTTAGTCAGGGTCAGGCAAAATATACTGATCAGACATGTTAGTCAGGGTCAGGCAAAATATACTGATCAGACATGTTAGTCAGGGTCAGGCAAAATATACTGATCAGACTTGTTAGTCAGGGTCAGGCAAAATATACTGATCAGACATGTTAGTCAGGGTCAGGCAAAATATACTGATCAGAAATGTTAGTCAGGGTCAGGCAAAACATACTGATCAGACATGTTAGTCAGGGTCAGGCAAAATATACTGATCAGACATGTTAGTCGGGGTCAGGCAAAACATACTGGCGACTACCCTCACCTTGACCTCCTCGTAGCTCTTCCTGGAAACGGGATGTTTTCATGGTACCCTGTCTGACAAGTGAGGGATCAACGTGATCATCGTAGTACTGAGCGACACGCAACTCAAGCCAAGCATAGCACAACCGCCTGGAGGACCTCGGTCTACCAGCACGCTCGGAATGCGATGAAAGCTACAGCAACGTCACGCTCTTTTTAGGGTGCACAAAAGAAAGAGTAATCCTTCTCAGGTTGGTCATTTAACAACAACAACAACAATAACATATCAACAATATAAGCAAAGAGCCTGCCATGGTTAGAGTTGAGACACTAAAAGAGGTGGGTATCGTTCCATATTTCGGCAGCAAAAAAGCACCATTGGTAATAATAATAGCTGTCCATCGTTGTCGATGAGGACCGCCCACATCATCCTTGTCACAGATTTCCCTGTTGGGTGTGGGTGCGCATGTGGCTGAATAGGCCAATGCGAGCACGAAAACATCTGCTACATATCAGGCACACGAGGTTTGTAGAAGGGGATGGTGTTCCCGCTGCTCGGGATTTCCGCGTCTCGCGTCTGTTCTGGGCTTTCACAACACGGTCATCTTCACCGGAAGCTACACCCGATTTGACTGCACTTCTCCAGTCAGATCTGTTTTTCGCAAGACATTCCCAGGTGTCGAAGTCTATCTGGCAACTTTTTAGTGAGTCCTTCAGACCGTCTTTAAAACGTTTCTTTGGGCGCCTTCTCTCGCGCCATCCGTCTCTCAGCTCGCCGTAGAGAAGCTTCTTTGGGAGCCGCTCGTCTGACATACGGACGAGGTGTCCGGCCCATCCTAGTCGTGCTTTTTCTAGCAGTGCATGGATGCTGGGCATGTTAGCCCTCGAGAGAACCTCGATGTCAGTGACACGATCTTGCCATCGGATGTGGAATATTCGCCTCAGGCAACCTGTGTGGAAGTGGTTTAACCTCCTTGCATGTCCAGAGTATACAGTCCAGCTTTCGCAAGCGTATAGTACGGTTGGAATGATGGTTGCACGGTAGACTTTCAATTTGGTCTTGACGCTGATGCCACGACGTGCCCAGACCATCGAGCGCATTCTACCAAAGGCGCACCATTGGTATCTGTTTACCATGAAGCACCATTGGTATTTCATGGTAAACAGATACAGAAGTAAGGACTTTAAATAGAAAGGAAATGAAAGCATTTCTGTTACTGAATAATGGAAATCCAATGAAACGTGGTCATAGATTACAGTACCATCTTCTGACATCATCCATCATCTAATAACTGGCTACTCTTGTTATCAGGGTAAGCAAGCCAGAGCCAGGTTATGGGTAAGAGCGGACGAGAGAAATAAGCACTGACACTCCGTCTCTACCAGCAATTGCGAGCTAAGTTAAAGCAAAACAAAAGATTTATAATGTGACGTTTTCTTACGTAATCCCATAGACAACTTTGGCTCAGCTCTTGATGATGTCTGATTGTAGGGAAAGCGATATCCCACGGAAACACTAGGGATCTATCATGGCATCTTTGAAATCAATGGCGGAAACCTTACAGGTAATTCTCGAAACTCACACAAAGCTCTAGTGGATAACTTAATGGTCTCTCTTGTAACTTCAAGAGATCTCTTATGGATAACATAATGGTCTCTCTTGTAACTTCAAGAGATCTCTTATGGATAACTTAATGGTCTCTCTTGTAACTTCAATAGATCTCTTATGGATAACGTAATGGTCTCTCTTGTAACTTCAAGAGATCTCTGATGGATAACGTAATGGTCTCTCTTGTAACTTCAAGAGATCTCTTATGGATAACTTAATGGTCTCTCTTGTAACTTCAATATATCTATTATGGATAACGTAATGGTTCTCTTGTAACTTCAAGAGATCTCTTATGGATAACGTAATGGTCTCTTTTGTAACTTCTAAATATATCTTGTGTATAACTTAATGATATGTCGTAACTTCTAGACATCTCTTGGGATAACCGTAATGATCTATCTCATAAGTTTCAGATATATATTGCAGAATCCTTATTGATCTATCTCGAAATCTCTAGAGATCTCTTGTGGAAACCTTAATGATTTCTCTCGAAGATCTATTCCGGAGATCGTTATGAACTCTCGATGAGCGTATACAAATCCCTCCAAGAAAACATAGGTGTATTTGATAAAAGTCATAGTTCTCTCGCAGAAACCCCCGAGATCTTACAGGGAGCGCCTACATATTTCTACCACAAGCCTGCACATCTCTACAAGAAACCTACACATCTCTACAATAAATCTACACATATTTACAAGAAACATACACATCTCTACACGAAACCTACACATCTCTACAAGAGACCTACACATCTCTACAAGAAACATACACATCTCTACAAGAAACTTACACATCTCTACAAGAAACCTACACATCTCTACAAGAAACATACACATCTCTACAAGAAACCTACACATCTCTACAAGAAACCTACACATCTCTACAAGAAACCTACACATCTCTACAAGAAATCTTTACATCTCTCTCGAAGTATATGTTAACAATTCTTTCCACATATATTTGCTTGTTACGCAAGCAAGCACAACGATTGTGTTTTCTAGCGGCTGGTGAGATCAACCCATAAAATCGTGTCTGTCATTTCTATGTCTTCTCGTTGTGTTCCTTTTGTCACTTCATTTTCTAGACTTTTCAGAACGTGACAAGAATCACGTTCAGGTCCATAACAGAAGTTGTTGTTGGGGATGTAGTGTTGGGACTGTCAGCACAGTGCCTCTCAGTTCCTGTCAGAGTACATGACTCTTTTCGTTCGTCGGTATAGTCTACTGTTTCTCACTGCCTCACTTTATCCTCTTCTTCTTCTTCTTCTTCTTCTTCTTCTTCTTCTTCTTCTTCTTCTTCTTCTCAAGGTAATGCTTCTTTTTTTTCGTTATCTTCCTAGTGTTTATCTTCTTGTTTGTGTTTCTTCTTCTTCTTCTTCGTGTTCCCATTCTTAATTCTTCTTTTACGTTTTTTCTATTCTTCTTGTTCTTTTTTCTGTTCTTTATTTATCCACATTTTCTTTTTCTATTTCTTTTTTGTTTTCCTCCTCTTCTTCTACTTCTTCAATTTTTTGTTCTTATTTTTTTCTTTCCTTTTTTCTTGTTTTGCGATTTCTTCTATTTTTTTCATCGTCCTCTACTTCTCACTTATTTTCTTTTGCACTTTCTTCATTTATTTTCAGCCTTTTTTTTCTTTCTGTCTTCTTTTCGATCTCCTTTTTTGTTTCTTCTGTTTCTATTTTTTCATTCTGCTTTTTAATCTAGCTTTCTGTCTTCTCCGTTTTCTTTGTTCTGCAGCTCTTTTTCTTTTTCTTCTATTCGGATTGCTTATTTTACACCTTCCGCTTTTTCTTTCTATTCCTCTGCTTCATTTTTACAATTTTTGTCGTCGTTTATTTCTTCTTCTGATTCACTGAAGATTATAGGTGCTCTAAATATGTTAGGGAGTGACCTTTTGAACTGTTTTGGTGATAGTTTCATTAATTAAGTGTCTTATCTATAGTAGAAGTGAATATATTCATGTCGGATTAAGATCAAATGTAGGTATGGTCTGTAATCCGGCATATGGAGTCTAATGTAGATTAAAGTACAGTCACCCACATGGGTAGAAAAACTATGGAACAGAATGGAAGTAAACAATATTAGAAAATAGAACATGAAAAGTAACTAGGGGTTATGATAGATCATACAGGTAAAGTGAGGGAGCAAATTCAGGTAGCAGTGAAAAAGTCAAACGCAATGTTACGTATGACAAAAGGAAATATTAAACATAGGAGCAAAGAAGTGATAGTCAAACCGTATAAAGCATTAGTTAGACGTAGATTAGAGTACTGTGTACTGGTGTGAGTCCTTATCATATAAAGGATATACATATGCTGGAAAGCATACACAAAAGAGCTGCTAAGCTGATATTGGGATTCCACAATTACAGTTATGAGGAAAGACTCAGAAAAACCAACTTACAGTGTCTAGAAAAGAAAGATAAGAAATCTGTATGATTTAATTGGGGTTTGAAAAACAATCAGTGGAAAGAATAACTTAGACTATAGCCATTTTTTTAATACATCCGCCTACATAAACAAGAGGGCTCAGCTAAAAAATAATTTAAGAAAGGTGAAGATTAGATTTAAAGAAACATTATTTTAGCCAGAGAGTGGTGAATGATATGAATGCATTGTCAAAGGAAATAGTTGAGGCAGGGTTAATTAATGCATCCATGAATATATTGGATGCGCATAGTTAATTTTAGATAATGTGAAGTAAAAGAAATGAGTTGTATACAGACTCAGCAGAGATTTTTAAACCAGTTAAAGACGTTAAGGTAAGATGTTATTTTAAAAATTGGTAAATTACAACACCGCAATAGGCACCAACAAGTACATTGACATCCCTCATCAGTCGACTTGAAATATCTGCTTATAATGTTTCAGTGGTTAACATCCTACCCTTTTAAGTAAACTTATAGTTTATTTTCAATTTCCTCGTTCGCTGTCAGACGTCAATTTGAATTTGTTCGAAGAAAGCAGCTGTTATCCTTAGGCTGTCGACACTGAAATTGAGCTTTTCTAGTGTTGGCACTGGAGATGACCACATGTAATTTCTCTGGTCCTCGTATGTCGGGCAATTTTGCAGCAGATGTTCAGCGGTCATTGTCCCTGTACCACAGGTGCATTCATTAGTAGCACCTATCTTCAGTTTATTGAATATATTGTACATCAGTCTGTTCTGGCCTGTGCAGAGTTTGAAGACCACCTCCTGCTCTCTTCTGTTCAACTGGTAATTCGCATAATTTATTTTGTCTAGCCGGTATGCTCTGTTTCCCATTTGGCCATGTATCTGACCCTAATACACCTTTAAGACTTTTCGTAAGTCACACTAGAATTTGGTTGTGGTAACCTTGCATCTTTTTTTGCCAGTCTGTGTGCCTCATCGTTGCCTTGAATGTTACAGCAGGATGGAACTCACTATATCACCACTATTTTTGATGTCGACTGCTGGTTGCATAGTTCACAGAGTACTGATCTTAAATCATTTGTCTGTATTTTTCTAGCTTTTTATCATCTAACAATATTCTCCTTTCTTGCATTCATTTTTTTGTCAATAATGTCTTGTTCATTCACCGCATGCGCAGACATGTCCTCAGGAATATTTATGTTGTTGCCTGTGACGATTGAGGATTCCGTCGCCAAGTGGTTAAGCCGTCGGCCTCGTGATCAGGTGGTGTGGGTTCGACTCCGGACTACGCCGTCTTTATCACAGGTACTTGATGCGGAGTCCCCTGCATCTGCTAGAAGGGTAATACGTGTTACTAGGAGAGACAAAATGCGGAACGACGGCATTCGAAGTATGGTCGGCACTACGTCTTGTCCCGAATACATTTCCAGGCAGAAAATAAGTTGGTTTGGTCATCTCATGAGAATGCACCCTCATCAAATTCCACTGATGGCTTAAAACTCTGGTAGATCTGGCTACAGAGCAAGGGGGCGGCCGCGAGGCAGGTAAATAAATGACACTAAAGTGATTGTACATCGACACGGGCTCACATTGACCGACGTAACGCACTTGGCGCAGGACAGACGACTTAAGTTCATCACGTCGCTCAATGATACAAGTAGAAAGAAAACTAACTATATCCGGTTTTTGTTCTTTATGCTTGTTTTTGTGTCTTTACATGTATATGGTTGTTTTGAACTTTCTCGAATTAGACAGTTTGATTTACATTGTTTTTCTTTCTGTTTATTAAAAAAAAAAAGGAAAAACTGTCATACGACATTTTTCTCATCACTTCGCCACTGCTGTCGCCACGTCGTGTGCTGGCTATTTTTGTTTATTTCACCCCCAACAGAAACACAACATATGCCATTACGGGAATTCGAACCGCAGCCGCCTCGAAACCATTAATAAACTTTAGAAAAAAGGTAGGTTATGTTTTTGCTCAACCCTTTGAATCATAGCTACCCAGTCCGTACAATCCATTTCCTTTGTGCTCCTGAGAAAAAACGCACAATCTTAATAATGTAGACATTTCAGTACATATATTTGCTATTTATAAACTAAGGGCTCTCAATTAGTTAATTCTATTTAACATAATATGTCACTCTAATATTCAATGTTCCGATTTCAGTAGAGTGGGGAAAATATACATCATATATACTTGAAACATTATGTGGGATATCCCCTAGGACTGTAGTCTGATACTCCGAGGAACAGATCCAGCTTAATCCTAATTAATGGATGAATCGTCATCCCAATGACACAGAAGCTGATGTTGAAATAACTGATCCTTTTCAGAATAATCACTATGTAAATAAATTTTATCAGCCTCAAAATTTTTGAAATTTCTTTCAACGCCTTGTTCTATTATTAGCCTTTTAGAGAGGCCATTTCCTAAATTTTCAAAACCCCTTTTCATCACGACAATCATCGTCTTATCATGCTACGATATTTATGCAACCATATTTGTTATTATCAGAAATGTGTGTATTGTGTAGACGTCATTATTTTTGGCACAAACCCAAGCACTACGGCCCAAAATATGCTTTTAAATAATTGTCCAACCGTCAAACTATCACATGGTTGCTCCAGGAATGGGACATTTACACACATCCTGTTAGATATCTATCACGGGCTCAAAGACCAGCTATCAGAAAATACGAAAGGCTTCCAAAAAAAACAACCCAAAAGTGTATCGAAATTATAAAAACCACGCCTTTGTTTTGTAAATGGTTAATATATTTTCTAAGTATGTTAAGTCTGTCTTACACGTGCTGTAAAGGTGCAGACGATCAATATGACATCATAATTGTACTCCAAAGATTGCCGCCCACGCAAGCATCGTTCTATTATCCGTATTTTGAGCATCGAAAAGGGAAAATCAGAGAATATCATCGGCGAATAAAGACCCAGTACGCTGATGCAAGAAATTCACTCCATAAAATGAATGAGGGAAGTAGGAAGTTCCAAAACGACTGTTCACGACTGGATTAGCCGCACATCTCACGACAAGTTGTAACAAAGGAACAACAAAAATGATATTTATAACGGGACACGAATATATATATATATATATATATATATATATATATATATATATATATATATATATATATATGTTTTTTGCGTTTGCCTTATTTCTTTATTCCACAAAGGCGGTATGCGTTTCAATATGTTTTTATTTCGCCCCAGTCGGCTCAGTGCATCCGACTTCGGCATGCATTTTATGTAAGGGTCTGCTTCCTCCTGCATTTGTCTAATGGGTTACTTCCTCTGGGTAACTTCCGGTGATGTCACGGGAAGCGAACCTAGCACCTTCGGATTCTGAGCTGCGTCATTTAACCACTAGCCCACGCTGTCCCCGATAACAATATTAGTGCACGGGTTCCGCAATGATACAAATGTTGAGAATCACTGATCTTAACTATGATACATGCGTAAATAGCTCATGACTTTTCCCTGCTCCCACGTATAATTCCATGTAAACACTGGTTGTGTTAAGCATGAGGGCTTGTTTGTACTGTGAACCAACAGTACCTCCATTGTCCGTTGACCCGAATATGAGTATAACATGGACACAAAGCGTTACGATGCGAGTGTTAATGATAGTGGTACTAGAACAAGCCACATCATATAAAGGTCAATACGAACTACTGATACTGGACTAGACCGCGAGAATTGTTCCCAAATCAGACAATCAACACTCTCCGGAGCCAGTCCGCGCATCCGAGTGCCACTCGACAGGGGCCAGAGTGGCTACCAGGGAAAACATAACGAGGACACTGCTTCCCCTTCTCAAAAAAAGATGTGATATGCGACTAGAGAATGTGTGTGCGTGACTAGCAATCTCACCATGCAACAAGTCAATATTTAAAAAAAACTTGCACATTTCGGTACACGCGTAATACATCTTAACTTAACTTAACTTACTTAACGTAACGTAACTTAACTTGACTTAACACAACTTCTTTATATTGGCTAAGAAGACTCTGCAGAGTCTGTATACAACCAGTTTCATTTACATGTCCTTGCCCTAAGAACTATGAAGGGCGAAACATAACTGAGAAAACATTCCCCCCAACACCAACAAATATAGAGGATAACCAACTGATAACAAAGGAAGAGGTAATTGCAGCAGTAAAGACATTGCGGCCGGCGTGGACAATATACCAGCAGAGCTCTTGCAAGCAGGTGGAGAGGTAGTGGTGGAAGGCCTGACACGCATCTGTAACAAAACATGAGCGACAGGAAACTGGCCGGACTTATGGACGAAATCAATAGTTATACTGTTATACAATAGTTACATAAGTCTGGAAACCTAAAGCTGTGTCAAAATTACAGAACAATAAGCCTGATTAGCCACCCTAGCAAGGTCATGCTTAGATTAATCCTCGACCGATTGAAACCCCAAGCAGAGAACATTATTGCCGAGGAGCAAGCAGGGTTCAGATAGGGAAGAAGGATTACAAAACATATATTTAATTTAAGGCTGCTAAACGAGAAATATC
The DNA here is from genome assembly GCA_036924085.1 of Ariolimax columbianus. NCBI lineage: Eukaryota > Metazoa > Mollusca > Gastropoda > Stylommatophora > Arionidae > Ariolimax > Ariolimax columbianus. The sequence goes on from JAVGWX010000021.1 coordinate 12,542,143, forward strand.
TAGAACAGCAGCAAACACTGTATCATGTGTTTGTGAATTTTAAGAAAGCGTTTGATAGGGTATGGCATAAAGCGCTTTGGGCAACCATGAGGATGTATAATATCAACGGAAATATTATAACGCTCCTTGAACACCTGTATAACAAGGCGTCTAGCGTAGTTCTTGTGAATGGGAGGCGAGGAGACTGGTTTCGCACATCAGTTGGTGTGGGACAGGGGTGTACACTCTCTCCAACTCTTTTCATTATATTCCTTGAAAGAATTATGAGTGAGGCACTTGGAGGTCACGTTGGTACTGTCAAGATAGGGGGCCGAACGATTACCAACCTTCGTTTTGCAGATGATATCGACGGGTTGGCGGGTTCAGAAGCAGAACTCCAGGAATGGGTCAGAAGGCTCGATGAAACAGCTCTTGACTATGGTATGGAGATAAACGCTGGAAAGACAAAATTAATGACCAACAACGCTACGGGCTTCAACAACAAGATAAAAGCTAACGGTCAGGAACTCCATGTAGTTTAGCGTTTTAAATATCTTAGGTCGATTGTCAATGATGAAGGATCAAAATGTGAAGTGTTGGCCAGAATAGCACAGACAATAGCGGCGCTTGCACGGCTTAACAAAATCTGGCAAGATAAACGGTTAGCACTAAGCACGAAAATCAGATTAATGCGTAAACTGGTCCTGTCAATATTCCTCTATGCGTGTGAGACATGGACAGTTACCGCTAACCATCAACGAAAGGATACAGGCCTTGGAGATGAGATGTTTCCGAAAACTTTTAAACGTCACGTACAAAGATCGAGTTACAAACGAGGAAATACGAGATACAATTACAACAGCAATAGAGCCTTTCGAAGATCTCTTGGCAACTGTCAAAAGAAGGAAACTCACTTGGTACGGTCACATATTCAGATCAAGTGGTCTTGCAAACACAATCCTCCACGGGAAGGTACATGGCAGACGACGAAGAGGCCGGCCCAAAAAGAGATGGGAGGACAACATAAAAGAATGGACCAGTCTCCGACCAGAAGAGTCACAGGCAGCGGCTTCTGACAGAGAGGGATGGCGTGGAGTTGTGAGGATGTCTTCATGTGTGCCCCAACGACCTCACTGGTTATGGGATGACCTGACCTGACATGACCCTAAAAACTATGCGCATACAATCGAATCTTAAATGCATACATTGTCCCTGACTCCACTACTTCCTGTGGCAATGTATTTCAAGCATTCACCAATCTCTGAATTTAAAAAAAAGTTTAATTTTCGATTCGGTGCTGAAGGATTGTGTTTTTAAAAATGCAATTTTCTCTTAGATAAAAAAAACAACACATCTATGCTGCTACATAGATGCCATTTTTTACGCACATAATTCTTGGAGTAACAAGAATGGATATAATCAGAAACGAAGATATTAATAAACAAGGGATACAGAACCAGTACTAGACCTCATCAAGAGACAGCAAACCAAATAGATCGGCTACGTGACACGACACACACCATATGGTATACCAAGAAAAGCAATGTTATACATTTGCAATGGATACAAAGTTAAGAGCCGACTACATAAAGATGAATAGCAGAAATAACAGAAGCAGTCAATCTCTCAGCGAAGGAAGCATATACTAATGCCCGGTCAAGAAATCTCTTCATAATCTGATGCTGAAAGGAACAGCAAAACAAACAAGCGGAGAGAAAGAATGTATTTCTTTGGTCAATCGGTGTATTGGCGTTTTTGACAGGTCTAACGAGGATCTGTCAAAATGTAATAGATTAACAGTTGCACAAGTAGAGGCTGTATTACCTATTTGAGCAATCTGAGTTTAATGGAAGTTGGTTTAAATATTACAAAAAGAAGTTTAGGAAATCAGCTGGAAGGAAGAGTCGGAAGATCAACCAGACTCTACGTCCTTCGCGCGATTGGTTGAAAAGGGCGTGGAACGAAGATGATATCTAAACGTGTATGGACCTGTCCCAAGAGTGATGGGAGATAATCCATCCACTAATTAAATATAGGTCTTCAAAATCGGACAACGATCCTGCCAAGGCTTGTAAAATCCAAAAACCCATTTCAAGACACAGGACTCAGATTTCCCTAAAGGATGGCTATGCACAACCAAATGCTTGGCTAGAGTTGTACTTTATTATTTGATGTGGAAAGAGGTATAATGGAGAATCGTGTTTCAGACATGACTTCCATTGAGTTTTACTACAATACTTAACAGTGTGTCATTGATTTTAAGGCATCATGGGTCTTCTACCCTGGGAGCCACTCTTCCCTTCTCTCTTCTCACCTCACTCTGTTTCCTTTGACTCTATCCCACAGTCACACCATTGCAAAACTTTCACACGCGCCCTCGTGGTAAATCCCTTCCATTGCACTTTGGTTGGGCTAGCTTCTGAGGGCGCACAAACCTAGCATAGGTACATACAGATGCACACATGCATCCAAGCACTGGTTTATGCGTCCTGATATCGCCCAATTGACTACGGTCTGGGGTGGAAAATGGCGCGCCTCCGCCAGTAGAAACTAGTGAGGCAAACATATAAGCAACAAAAAAAAAAATTGATTTTAAGGCGCTTTGGTAAAATTGTAGCTTTGTATGTTGCCAGTTAGTGTTAAGGTAGTCTGATTGTTTAAAAAGTGCTGAGTTCGGATCCCGTTAATGGTAAAGGTAGGCTCCATGATAACAATTGCCGTCAGGGATAACGATAGCTCTTCGTGGACTAAGCCTAATAAACTGTTAATATCTTCCTAAACGCATACGCTAGGTGCCCATTTACAGCTGAGTCCACTGGAGGAGCAGTCGTACCAAGATCAAACCACGCCCGATTTGTTTCTGTCGGTTCGTGATTTCGAACTCTGGCGTAATGTACTCCCAGTTTTAACAAACCAGCTCACTGTCGTCAAGGCTACAAGCTCCACAATGTAGGTCCCGCTTCTAGCAAGTTATTCGAAGTATTTATATAGGATAATCGTGCTAAGCGTGAGGGAAGTGAAGGCAGTGAAGAAAAACGCTTATCAATCTACATCACATATAAGCTGAATTCTCGTACAATGAATTCTCTAACACATCATTTCAGCTAGTGTAATAAGCTGTATTCTCGTACAATGAATTCTCTAACACATCATTTCAGCTAGTGTAATAAGCTGTATTCTCGTACAATGAATTCTCTAACACATCATTTCAGCTAGTGTATAATAAGCTGTATTCTCGTACAATGAATTCCCTAACACATCATTTCAGCTAGTGTAATAAGCTGTATTCTCGTACAATGAATTCTCTAACACATCATTTCAGCTAGTGTATAATAAGCTGTATTCTCGTACAATGACTTCTCTAACACATCATTTCAGCTAGTGTAATAAGCTGTATTCTCGTACAATGAATTCTCTAACACATCATTTCAGCTAGTGTAATAAGCTGTATTCTCGTACAATGAATTCTCTAACACATCATTTCAGCTAGTGTAATAAGCTGTATTCTCGTACAATGAATTCTCTAACACATCATTTCAGCTAGTGTAATAAGCTGTATTCTTGTACAATGAATTCTCTAACACATCATTTCAGCTAGTGTATAATAAGCTGTATTCTCGTACAATGAATTCTCTAACACATCATTTCAGCTAGTGTAATAAGCTGTATTCTCGTACAATGAATTCTCTAACACATCATTTCAGCTAGTGTAATAAGCTGTATTCCCGTACAATGAATTCTCTAACACATCATTTCAGCTAGTGTAATAAGCTGTATTCTCGTACAATGAATTCTCTAACACATCATTTCAGCTAGTGTAATAAGAACAAAAATATCATATTCACATGTATGGTTAGACAACGCGCTGGGGCGAATTAGCAACATAACTAACGTTGCCACCAAAAGACCTTCTTCAGGGACAACAACAAAAATACAATGAGCTAACAAATAATAGAAGAAGGGATGAATAAATCAAGCAATCAAGCAACGTCCTTCGCTCCTTTATGTGCATAAACCATTGACAACATCCGACAACATGCACGGTCCTGAGTTACTCTTTCTGTCTTTCTCTGCGTGTAATAATTTAATCTTAGTTCCTTGTCACATTCTCTTCACCATGCATTTTTTGGTCTATTGCTCTTCAAATGTAAGCACGTAGCGCATTGGCTAGCTAGCTGGCTTCGCAACTGATTTGTCCTGGATTCATTTCCCAGTTGAGGCGGTAATGTTTTTTCAGACCCCAACGGCTCCCAGGTCGACGCAGCCTTAAATGGGTACCGGTTGAGTCCGGGAAGTAAAAGCGGCGAGGAAGAGGAGATGGCTACCGCCCTCATATAGCCAAGCCTTTGGAATGCGAGATCGATAACACCCCCCCCCCCCCATCCCACCTCTACGACAGTAATGCTATGGGTTACTTTACTTTACTTTATGAGGAAGAAGATTGTTATATCATTAGATACAAATAGAAAAGAGAAATTTTGAGATTAGCTTAGGTGAAAGAAAATTTTTATATCATTAGATAAAAATGAAAATGGAGATATTGAGATCAGCTTAGGGGTTTCTGTTTCTAAAAATCGATTTCACTGCACTCCGGGCATACCCATAGGTGCTCAGTCTCTCTCATCAAATGACATAAGGTATGGATGCTGATGGTCCCTGTAGCTCGCTGGTGGTACACTCTCCTGCGCCGTCCTCTCATGCGCCCCACTCCGCTCGAGCCTCGTTTAATGTCTAAACTTTGCAAACTATGGATTTGTGCTACATCTATTGCAGTGTCCTCATCCAGCAGTCGGTCATTGATTGATTTCAAAATGTCACTTCTATCCATCACTAATGTGCCCATGATGGGAGCTTGTAAAGCCATGATGCCAGCTCTTTCATTGCCCTGAACCCCGGCATGAGCAGGACAGCAGACCCATGTCAACCCCTGTTGTCCACTCGTACCTAAGCCATCCCTTCTGTACCTTCTGAAGTACGGCTTGCGCGTCTGTCACGATGAATGTCCTTGTTATAGAAGTCTCAGATATGCATTTCAGTGCTGAGACCACTGCTTCGGTCTCCATTCTCATACTGGAGGTTTTTGACATGTATGCCCTACTGCGCTCAGCAACGACCTCTCCTCTCACTCTAACCGAGAAACCTCAGCCTGGTGTCCCTCTGAGATCAGCTTAGGAGGAAGAATGCGACAACAATAAACATAAATATTGCGAAAATATTAACTTAACTTAACGTCTTAACTTAACTTAACTTAACGTTTTAACTTAACTTAACTTAACGTCTTAACTTAACTTAACTTAACGTCTTAACTTAACTTAACTTAACGTCTTAACTTAACTTAACGTCTTAACTTAACTTAACTTAACGTCTTAACTTAACTTAATGTCTTAACTTAACTTAACTTAACGTCTTAACTTAACTTAACTTAACTTAACGTCCTTATACTGGTTTAGAAGACTCTGCAGAGTCTGTATACAACCAGTTACATTTACATCACCTTGCTCTAAAAGCTATGCGCATCCAGTTTATTCTTAAATGCATTAACTGTCCCTGCCTCCACTACCTCCCATGGCAATGCATTCCAAGCAGACACCACTCTCTGACTAAAAAAATATTTCCTAATATCTAATCTGGACCTCTCTTTAGTCAGCTTGTAGCCATGCCCTCGTGTTATTGTAGGTGGCTGTATTTTAAAAAACTTGTTATAGTCTAATTTATCGATTCCTCTGATCATCGTATAAACCTGTATTAAGTCACCACGAATTCTTCTTTCTTCGAGACACTGTAGGCCGGTTTTTCTGAGTCGTTCCTCATAACTGTCATTCTGGAATCCCACTATCATCTTTGTCGCTCTTTTTTGTATTCTTTCCAGCATGTTTATATCCCCTCTATGATAAGGACTCCACACCTGTACACAGTACTCCAATCTAGGTCTAACTAAAGCTTTATACAGTTTGACGATCACTTCCTTGCTCCTATGTTTAATATTTCTTTTTATCATATCTAACATTGCATTTGCCTTTTTCACTGCTACCTTAACTTGCTCACTCACCATTCCTGTATGATATATTATAACCCCTAGGTCCCTTTCCTTATCTATCTTTCTAATATTCTTTTCTCCCATTCTGTAATTATGTTCCATATTGGATCTGCCCATGTGGATGACTGTACATTCATCTACATGAAACTCAATTTGCCAGCTTACAGACCATTCTCGAATTTTATCTAAATTTGACATCAATATATCCACTTCCGCTTTAGATGAGATACTACTGCATAGTTTTGTGTCATCAGCAAATTTTGCAATCATGGATCCCATATCAATGTCCAAATCATTTATATATATCAAGAACAAAATTGGTCCCAAAACCGAGCACTGTGGCACACCACGTTTCACTTCACACCACTCAGAGTACTCCTTATTTATGCCCACCCTCTGCCTTCTTCCCGTTAACCAATTTTCAATCCATTTGGCAACTTCCCCACCTATTCCATGTGATTTTAACTTTCGAAGTAATCGTTGATGAGGTACTCTATCAAAGGCTTTTGCAAAGTCTAGATAAATAACGTCCACTGGCTCCCCTTTATCTATGATTTTAGTAACCTCCTCCATGAATTCTAATAGATTTGTTAAGCATGATCTCCCTCTTGTAAACCCATGCTGACTATTTTTAATTAGATTACATTTGTCTAAATGCATTACAATGTTTTCTTTAATTATTGACTCTAACAATTTGCAGACTATGCTCGATAAACTCACCGGTCTATATTTTGCTGGATCTGATTTTTTGCTTTTTTTGAATAAGGGGATCACTCCTGCATCTTTCCAATCCCGTGGAACAATCCCTTTTGTAAGTGATTGAGAACATAATATAGCCAATGGTTTTGCTAGTTGGTCTCTAATTTCATACGGCAATTTTGGATGAATACCATCTTAACCTGGACATTTATTCATTTTCAACCCCTCCAATTTTTTTAAAACCATCTCCTATGTAATACAGATTGATCTTAATCCCGCTGTATCCATGTCTCTTTGAAAAATATCTATAGGCTCTGTGATCTTTGAGCAGTCCTCTTTTGTGTAGACTGTGCCAAAATACTGATTGAGCAGATTAGCTGCCTCCCTATACTCACTTATTATTTTCCCTGTACTGTCTATGAGAGGGCCTACTTTGTTTTTACTTCTTTGTTTATTTCTAACATAAGAGAAGAAACTTTTACTGTCAGTCTTGATCCTCTGAGCAAGTTTTTTTTCCAAGTCTATTTTTGCTGTTTTATTCGTTTTCTGAGATATGTTCTGCTTGTCCAAATATTTTACATGTGTTTCTTTTGATTTACCTGCCTCTATGCATTTTTTCCATGCTTTATGTTTCGCTCTTCTACATTTCACTACAAATCTAGTTATCCACTTTTTACGCTTGGGGTTTACCTCTCTACATGCAACAAATTCCTCTTTTAACGTTTCTAGAACTGTTTTAAAACTCTCCCACTCCTGTTCAACATCTGTTCATACGACAATATCTTTCCAGATTATGTTGTTCGCTGCCTCTTTCATCCTCTTAACATCTGCCTTAGAGTAGTAGTATGTTCGCGTGTTTATGTTTACTTCTTTCCCTGCAATAAGATCCCAACGGATGATTTGATGGTTACTTGAGCCAAACAGTTCCCCAACGGTAACGTTTTCAATCATATTTTCCTCTGAATTAAAAACTAGGTCAAGTATGTGTTTCGCCTCTGGGGGCTGCTTCTACATGTTGAATTAAAAAATTGTCAGTTATGCACTAAACAAAAGGTTTTGACTCTATAAGTTCTTCTGCCATTTCCCATTTTATTTCTGGAAAGTTGAAATCCCCCATTAATAATAATTTCCCTTCACTTGCCTTTGCTATGCTACTAATCAGCTCCTCATTTTCCTCTTTTTGATGGACATCTATAGCACACTCCAATCACTGTTTTTTCACCCCCACTTTCTATTTCTCCCCATTCACTTTCATTTTTGTTACCACATGATAAATAATATGTGATCGTTATATTAACAGAATGTATACAGTATAATAAAACGCCACCTCCTTTAGTCTTGTCTCAAAATATCCTATATTTCCTTAACATTGTATATCCCTCAATTTCAAGTTCACTATCTGCAATCTCCTCATATGTCCATGATTCTGTTAATCCTATTATATCTCGTTTTTCTTCTTCTACATACATTACTCCCAGCTGATCGATAACAAGTTTGAAGTCAGCTCAGACAGAAAGAAGTTAAAACGTTAGCTTGCAAAATACCGATGACCAGACTTAGATCAGCTTAGTAAGAAGAGCGTGACAATATTAGACTCTAAATGTTTGAGGTCAAGATGTGGATGAGCCAAGCTGAGAGAGTGTGACAACATTGGGCCCTAAATGTTTGAGGTCAAGATGTGGATGAGTCAAGCTGAGAGAGGGTGCCAACATTAGGCCCTAAATGTTTGAGGTCAAGATGTGGATGAGTCAAGCTGAGAGAGTGTGACAACATTAGGCCCTAAATGTTTTAGGTCAAGATGTGGATGCGCCAAGCTGAGAGAGTGTGACAACATTAGGCCCTAAATGTTTGAGGTCAAGATGTGGATGAGCCAAGCTGAGAGAGTGCGACAACATTAGGCCCTAAATGTTTGGGGTCAAGATGTGGATGAGCCAAGCTGAGAGGGTGCCAACATTAGGCCCTAAATGTTTGGGGTCAAGATGTGGATGAGTCAAGCTGAGAGAGGGTGCCAACATTTCACTCATTAAAGACCGATGACAGTTTTTAAGGTCGGTCTATGCGGTAGAATGTAACAACATTAAACTCTAAACTACCGAATGCAATATTAGGATCAGCACAAGCGGAATAGTGTGACAACCGTAGACTCTCAACGAATGAGAACAAGACTCCAATCAACTCATGCAAGAGAATTTTACAATTTGGACTCTGAAAGCGGGTGGTAAGATAGATTGAACTACAAGGAAAAGTGTGACATCATTATTTTCTGAAAGACCCGTGACAGGATTTGGATCAACCCAAGAGGCAGAGTGTGACAACATAAGTTTCTAAAAGACAGAGGACAAGATTAGGATCAGTCCAGGCATAAAATTGTAACATTATACTTGAAAATATCCAGGACAAGATTAGGATCAGTCCAGGCATAAAATTGTAACATTATACTTGAAAATATCCAGGACAAGATTAGGATCAGTCCAGGCATAAAATTGTAACATTATACTTGAAAATATCCAGGACAAGATTAGGATCAGTCCAGGCATAAAATTGTAACATTATACTTGAAAATATCCAGGACAAGATTAGGATCAGTCCAGGCATAAAATTGTAACATTATACTTGAAAATATCCAGGACAAGATTAGGATCAGTCCAGGCATAAAATTGTAACATTATACTTGAAAATATCCAGGACAAGATTAGGTTTAGTCCAGGCATAAAATTGTAACATTATACTTGAAAATATTCAGGACAAGATTAGGATCAGTCCAGGCATAAAATTGTAACATTATACTTGAAAATATCCAGGACAAGATTAGGATCAGTCCAGGCATAAAATTGTAACATTATACTTGAAAATATCCAGGACAAGATTAGGATCAGTCCAGGCATAAAATGGTAACATTATACTTGAAAATATCCAGGACAAGATTAGGATCAGTCCAGGCATAAAATTGTAACATTATACTTGAAAATATCCAGGACAAGATTAGAATCAGTCCAGGCATAAAATTGTAACATTATACTTGAAAATATCCAGGACAAGATTAGGATCAGTCCAGGCATAAAATGGTAACATTATACTTGAAAATATCCAGGACAAGATTAGGATCAGTCCAGGCATAAAATGGTAACATTATACTTGAAAATATCCAGGACAAGATTAGGATCAGTCCAGGCATAAAATTGTAACATTATACTTGAAAATATCCAGGACAAGATTAGGATCAGCACTGAAGCAATAACATCAGACCGACTAGTCTGTGTCCGTCCTCCCAAACATCTTAAACAGTTGCTAGACAATAATGGTCAAATAAGTAGCACGTCAACATGACCCAACGAGCTATACCGGTCGTCTATAAGCTCTCCTCTGGGTTTCCCAGGACTGGTCGGTAGAGGGGAAGGGTACTGTATCAAGACACCCATTACTTCTTCGGTAATGCAGGGAGCAGTCACATGGTACCGACGATAGACCTGCAAGAAAAGTATGGGACACAGAAGTAACGAAGTGTTGCAATTTAATCGTATTTTGCTGCTCATGTAATGAGAAGAGGAAAAAGAAGGTAAAAGTATTTTGGCCGCTGCTTTCTTTGCATGTATTCAATTTGACGACTAAATATGTACGATGAAGAAATGGAAGAAAAGATGAAGCTGGTGAAAAAGTAGAAGAAAGAAATCAATCATTGAAGATGACGAAGATAATGTTGTCGGAAAATAGCAATGCGTTTTAAATGAATCAGTCATTGGAACAGACTGAAGGAATGTACTTCAAGCCAGCTCAAGTCCTAAACAAGACAGCCCCTCGCGTGATGTAAAACATAATATCGGGTTGTTAACTGTTAGTGCAATTGAAGAGTTTAGTTCAGTTTGGATTCTGAACACAAGAACATGATGTCAGAACAGACTGCATAGATTTGAAAGTAGCGTACATAATGATGGACTGAGAATTCGTTTTTAGATATCAGGTTGGGACCTCTCTGCTGGAGTGAGAAGCCAGACCTCTGATGAGCGAGTTGGGTATACAGGACACCAAATGTCAATGCCGGAATGGAGTGGAATGCAGTGGCCTCGGATATAACATTGCTAGCGAAGTACTCTACAGCAAGTGCAGTCAGGGTGTCAGACTAGCAATCCTTGCTTCAGAAGGTGGGGAGGACGACTAAAGGCTAAACATACTGATTGGACAAGTCAGCCAGGGACAACAAACTCCCACCTAGACGTCCTCGCGTTCTGTCCTGTAAACGAACCGTTCCTCTTGGTAGTCGCTACAGAGGTAGGAAATCGACGTGATCCCCGTAGCAGTGAGCGACACGCAGATGAAGCCAAGCGTAGCACGACCGCCTGGAGGACCTTGGTCCACCTTCATCAGCACGCTCGGTATATGAGAAAAGCTAATGCAGCCTGCCACTTAACGTCTTTTTTAAGGCACACATAAGATAATACCTACTCATTGGGGGCGTTTGCAACATCATCACCGACAACAACCTTCGAGAGAACATACAGGTTGACTTAGACATGAGTGGATGATAGCTGCACAGGGAATATTGTCAATCTACTGCCAATAGCTGCACAGTCCTTAGCATCCTACAGGGATGTTGTCAATCTACTGCCAATGTCATTCGCTGGTTCAGGGACGCGAAAGAGCTGAAATCATCACTTCACAAGCATTCATTTTGGACACACTATATACAGCCAATCGAACTAAGGCACCATATGCTTGGACACCAGGTGTAGTGCACAAGACTCAAATCTAGAGAGAATTTCTTAACCAACACAGACCTTTAAGACTTGTCCCAGACAACTGCGCATCGAAAAATGGATTGACTAAAGCAAATCCCCTGCATTGAACTTAGGAAGGCGTCTATGCCTAGATACCATTTCCTCTAAGCAAAATGGAAGTTACAAAATAGACTGCCAACGGTGTATTCCGATGCAGAAATCACATTGAGAGATGGGGATACAGGATTGATGAGCCGTGAGACTGGGCAACGACACAAGACCCAGACGACCGAATGATCTGCTCAAACCTTCTGGAAACATGTAATATGGACGACAGGTTGAGGGAGAACGACAAGGCAATGCACGTGGCTGAACATTGGAAACATGATGTCTGACGTGGTGCCCAGGACAGTGGAAGTAAGTAAGCAGTGCAAGTTTGGAGTATATTTTGTCGGAGTGTTGAGTGATGACACTGCAATAGATGAACCAACATTTCACTGAATGATGTGCTTTGAAATTAACGAGATTCAAACAGAATAGGAGCCACGAGGTGACGGAGCAGCAGTCAATGAGTTTGATGATCCAATATTATCCACATCCTTCATTTACTGAGAGAAAGATTAAGCATCTATGGCCATTCCTGGATTGCAGTGAGTTCGAATCTCATGAACAGAAGAGAAGCAACGTTTCTTCGCCATAGTGAGGATGAATTTAAAACAAAATGCATAACCAGGTAAAATATTGAGAAGATGGAATCTTCTTGGTAAGCTTTATTGCAATTGAATCTGGTTTGATTTATATCGTTCGATAATATGTTGTTTATGTTTATATAACACTTCAATATGTCTCAATCTGTTTCCTTGTCTGGAGTTTTGAGAATCGCTGGACATACGGACATTAACAGACTGAAGCTACAAAGGGCAGTAATTACGTCTGGGATTGTTAAATGTCATATGGGAAGTAACTTGATTTGTGTGCTCTTAATTCGGTATGGTACCGATCCTTATAGTCATTTTTGAGTCATTTTAGTATTTTTTTGTTGTTGAATGGAGCACTGCCTTCACTGTAGCTTTCCCCCTACAGGAAGAGTGGGTAAATGTATGTCTGTGTCATTGTCGTTTTGTTTCACAATAATGTTCATTTGACTTGAGGCTGCTAGTATGGTGTGCAATCTTTGTTAATCACATTTGACGAAATCAGAAGTAGTGTTTCTTCTTCCTCTTTCTCTTCTTTTTCTTCTCTTTTTTCTCCTTTTTTCTCCTTTACGTTCATTGATTATTTCAACTGAGACTTAAGGTTCTCCAATGAAGTCCGTTGTTTTTTTCAGGGTCTTAAAACCGTCGTACAATTTCTCCTCGAGAAATATATGCATTGGCACCAAACTTTTTCAAAGATTGTGTGCTGGAAATCCTAAAGAATTATGTGCTGAGGGCAGCAGTACTACATAATTATGTGCTGAGGGCAGTCCTAAAGAATCATGTGCTGAGGGCAGTCTTAAAAAATTATGTGCTGAGGGCAGCTGTCCTACAGAATTATGTGCTGAGGGCAGTCTTAAAGAATTATGTGCTGAGGGCAGTCCTAAAGAATTATGTGCTGAGGGCAGTCTTAAAAAATTATGTGCTGAGGGCAGCTGTCCTATAGAATTATGTGCTGAGGGCAGTCTTAAAGAATTATGTGCTGAGGGCAGTCTTAAAGAAGTATGTGCTGAGGGCAGCAGTCCTACATAATTATGTGCTGAGAGCAACAGTCCTACAGAATTATGTGCTGAGGGCAGTCTTAAAGAAGTATATGCTGAGAGCAGTCTTAAAGAAGTATGTGCTGAGGGCAGTCTTAAAGAATTATGTGCTGAGGGCAGTCTTAAAGAAGTATGTGCTGAGGGCAGTCTTAAAGAATTATGTGCTGAGGGCAGTCTTAAAGAATTATGTGCTGAGGGCAGTCTTAAAGAAGTATGTGTTGAGGGCAGCAGTCCTACATAATTATGTGCTGAGGGCAGCAGTCCTACAGAATTATGTGCTGAGGGCAGTCCTAAAGAATTATGTGCTGAGGGCAGTCTTAAAGAATTATGTGCTGAGGGCAGTCTTAAAGAATTATGTGCTGAGGGCAGTCTTAAAGAATTATGTGCTGAGGGCAGTCTTAAAGAATTATGTGCTGAGGGCAGTCTTAAAGAATTATGTGCTGAGGGCAGTCTTAAAGAATTATGTGCTGAGGGCAGTCTTAAAGAATTATGTGCTGAGGGCAGTCCTAAAGAATTATGTGCTGAGGGCAGTCTTAAAGAATTATGTGCTGAGGGCAGTCTTAAAGAATTATGTGCTGAGGGCAGTCTTAAAGAATTATGTGCTGAGGGCAGTCTTAAAGAATTATGTGCTGATGGCAGTCTTAAAGAATTATGTGCTGAGGGCAGTCTTAAAGAAGTATGTGCTGAGGGCAGTCTTAACCAATTATGTGCTGAGGGCAGCAGTCCTACAGAATGATGTGCTGAGGGCAGTCCTAAAGATTTATGTGCTGAAGGCAGTCCTAAAGTAGTTTTTCTGCTGTCATATTTGCCAGTCCGGAGTAACAGACGCTGGTGTTAACTTTCTTGATATTGGCTTACAGAAGATTCAGGAATTTCTGAAACCTTTTAGACATTTTCGGCAAGGTTGTCTTCATTCGTCCCGTTCCGTGTTCTTGAGCCAATTGAGGACCGTTATGACTGTATGTGGATATGTTTTACGTCGGAGATTGAGGCACACACATACATGATGCATGAAAGTATAACACGTAAACGGTACTAACGACTCATGACTAGAGACTTGGTGTATATTGTGTACAACGTACAACACAATACAGCACAACACAGAGAGGTGGGGGGGGGGGGGGAAGCACAACCATCAGTCCTTCGGACATCTGCACTTTTGCCTTGTGTTTTTATGTAGCTGAATACGCTGCGTCAGTCTGGAAAACATTCTACCCATGCGAAACTAGTTAATGAGGCGAGTCAGATAGTATCAGGGTGATTAAAACCCACCCCCATTGATAAAATTTACCCTATAATTGGCTTAGCACCACCCGCAATTCGAAGAAGCGTGCAGCAGAAGACGAACGAGAAAAACGAGCATGACCCAAGACATCCAATGTTTGGACATCAGGTATAGAGCACAAGACTCAAATCCAGACATAGTTTCATAAAATTAACACATCCTATACAGACAAGCCCTGAAAGTGGCCGTGCCGAGGGATGGCACGAGTTGCTGCAGGCCCCAGAGATGGAACTTCGGAAAGAACCAACCCCCAGAGATCATCTATCATACACAACATGGAAGTCGCTTAACAGATTCCAAACTGGTGTATCACGGTGCAAGCGGAATATGAAGCGATGGGGATACACAAATAATGACACATATGATTGTGGCGCAAAACAGGACCCAGACTACATGATGACCTGCCCCAATCTCTAGGAACAATGCAGTAGGTGCGACATGCTGGAGGCAATCCATGTCGCTGGATACTGTTTGCATAAGAATAACGTGGGGTTTGGACACTGAAAGGAAGGAATAGAAAGCTGAAATGGTATGTTCATATGGCGTGCGATAATAGTCTTTTGAGATCCATTTCTTTCTAATAGATATCTCAGAATCAGCATTAGAGATCTACAATTTGGAGAGGAAACTACTTTCGGTTGGGAGAAACATGTTAATCAGACTATGATTGCCAAGGTCAGGCGAAACATGTTTATCAGACTATAATTGCCAAGGTCAGGTGAAACATGTTCATCAGACTATGATTGCCAAGGTCAGGTGAAACATGTTTATCAAGACTCTAACTCACTTACTTAAAGAAAGCAGTCCAGTCAACCAAAGAAATGTAAAGTTGTATGCAGGAAAATGCAGCAGGATATCATATATTCGCACGAACTGCCACCTCACTCAGCATAAATAGATACATGACACTCAAAATGTATATGCAGTCATTATTTGAAATGGTATCCAAAAACATGTAGTCTTAGTCTTAGTTGACCTGTACTTCCGCATTGGCATTGTGTCTCTGGTGTGAGCTGCATGTAGCCAACATGAGGATTTCTTGCTTAGCGGGCTAGGATCGAGCAACTTATTACTCAACTATGAAAGGTGGTTAACTTATGTGCGAGTCCCTCTTAATAGACTCAAACACTAGAGCAAAGTGTACCCGCAGCTTGTCAGGCGCCATCTATGCTGCTCTCAGCAGTCCACCGAACCATGGCTGGTGTTATGCCATGTCACACTGTTAGTTGCCTCTTACTACATGCTATTTGTTGGGCAGTGGTGCTATTCTTGTCCTTGTCATACACTTAGACCCAAGATAATCACTCGGTATAGACACACAGAAAACATATAATTAATATTGTCAGCATAATGTGAATGCATAGTTTGGAAATTTAGAAACCAATCAGTTTTTTTCAAGCAGAGAATATACATCCCAGAACTTGTTAAAGACACATTTCTAAATAACTTGTTTTGCCCTTGACATAACGCGTCGCATAGAGGCGGGATGTGCACATTATTTGTTATCGCCAGATTTGAGGTTTGTGATGTTGCTAGATGTAACTTTCTGAGTGTTTCACCTTCGATCCACTCCTGCCGATGTCGACCCCTTGCAGGCGAACTGGAGACCTTCACGTGACATGCTCTCGATGCAGGCTGGTCATAATGCGTTAGACTAAATGATTAACCCACTTGATTTGTGTTGCTTTAGTGTAAGCACTAACTGAGTGTGTCCGCATTATCTGCCTCAGCGTGGTGTTGCAGATTCGGTCAGGGATTGTCTTTCCGGCTGCATTTCTCACACATTGCATGTCACAGCTCTGGATCTTACTTCTATGTGTTTCTAGTAAGGACCAACATTGACATTTATAACACAATGTAGGAATAAACATGGCATTTATCAATCTCGTCTTTGTTGAAAGAAGCTCTCTAGTGTGATTTAAAGTCGGCGGAATTTAATAGTGGACTTGTTCGGCTTTCGAACTTTTGGTGCGATCTCTCGTTCCACTTTGACGTCATCAGATCTGACGACATAGCTGTAAATCTACAACAAAAATCTTCACAATTAAAGTAACATGTTTTTTTCAAACAAATTTGTGAATATATTGTCGGGCTTATTACAATTGTGAATGTTGTTGTGGGAAAAGAAGTGCGAAGGCCATAATTTATCAAAACATTTGAGAAAAGTGCGATATTATGTATTGGGCAATGCGTCAATAAAGATAATTTGCTAGGTTTGGTCTTAATGGAAAGACTATATATCTTTTGTAAGCGACACATATAAAATATGTCATCAATCTGTGTGGAATAAATTTACAACTAACTTTAACAAATTGTCGACATTGCGTATCTGATTAGCTACTGAATTGAAAAACAAGCTGTGGCAGAATTAAATTTAGGTCCCATTTTCCCATTTGCAGGTGTATGTACAAATTTAGCTGCAGTTTTCTTAATTATTAACATATTTTTATGAATGATATACCATTGTGTAGGTAAATGAATGTTCTCTAAGATAGATCTAAAACAATTATGTGTGATTTTTTAGTAGGAAATTTGTAAATGGTAAATTATTATTTACAACAGAAAAGCATTACAAAATTATAAAAAAAGTGCCAGCTCACCTTAAATTTTTGAATGTCCAAAACATTTAATGTCTTTTACTTGGTGGTTATCACAAAGTATATCCAACAATAAGAAAAACAAATCCAAGAACACAGAAATTGGATAATATTTACACTTCTAATAGCTAATGTAACCACCACATGTAGGCCAGATCAAAAAAAATTAAACAGTGTTTTAAAAATAAACATTTGAAGAAAAAAAAATATATCTTTGGAAAAATTAACATTAAAAAAAAAATATATATCTCCAATTTATTTACAGTACATCAATGTCTTTAGTGAGCACCATCTGCAGGATCATGTGTTTGGTACACTCTAAAACAGTTCTTCGGATGGAGATGTGGCTTTTCTGGGCAACCAGCGCAATACAAATTTGTGCGGGCTCTCTTTGCAGGAGTTGAGCATACAATGCAGTTCCTGTCTTTGTCTGAGTGATCCACAAGATGCACAGCACCCTCATATCTTTTAATTTTGTTTTCTGCTTTGAATTTTCTCCCAACTGTATTGCTGTTTGTGGTTACTACCTCTTGCGGGATGATGGATGCAGCCTTCACAGTCAGCTGATGGATCACATTTTCTTTGAAGACTTTCAAGGTCATAGGCTTCTCATCAGTATGACAGAGCGTGTATAATATATGAGCATTTACCTGTGAAACCTCAATGATCCAATAAAATATTTTTTTCCACCATTTTCTTGTTTTTCTTTGGAAGCTGCCATATTATGATACCATCTGGTCGCTATGGTCACATCCATTCATACGCATGTTGTATCGCTGCACTACTTTGGGTTTTTCAACTGTGTTGCCTCGTCTAGTTGTAACCTGCTCCATCTGAACTGTAGTCTTGGAGGAGACAACAATACACGGCTTTTTGGCTTTCTTATCTCGCCAAGCAACACATATCTGGGATCCATCATTATTTCTGTACCACCTAGCTTCTCGGAGCTGTAGAGAAATGGTCTTCAACTGAAGCGGAAAATTTTTCCTGTTGATGTTGAGTGTGCCAGTATAATCAATACCCCTACTCAACAGATATGTAATCACGGTGTCTACAGTGTAGTACTTATCCGCAAATACATGGTGGCCTTTTCCAATTCCTTGCAGCAGGTAATCAAACACCTTCACGGCCTGACTTGTACGGTCATTGGCAAGGAGATATGATGTATTTTTTCCGAAGTATGTCAATACAGAGTAGACATACCCTGTAGTAGAATCACACAAGCCAAAAGTCTTGATGTGATACTTGCTTGGCTTGGAGGCATTATACTGCTTGTGCTTCTAGCGTCCGTTATAGCCTATTACCATTTCATCAATGGCCAGATCCTGAAATGGATAAAATGCATCCTGGAACTTTGCTATTAGTGAATTCAAGAATGGCTCTATTTTGTCCTTGCCTACAGATTCAGCATCTCCAACATGCATCATTGTGTGGTAAATGATTTCAAATCTCAATCTGGGAAAAACCTGACTGTACCATGGGTTGTAGTTGTGCGGTTTGTGTGCCCAATAATCCTTCACCGATGCTTTTTTACCTAAACCTATTGCAATAATCACGGCCAAAAATTTTAACAGCTCAAATTCAGTGATAGGCTTCCAACTTGCAAGTGTAGACTTTTGTAAATAAACTTGTTTGGATTTCTTCAATTCTGCATATTCATTGATCATTGATACCAATGAATCTAACACATCTGGTGTTATCAAGACAAACCAACAATCTAGTTCAAAGGAAGATGCATCTAGTTTTGCATGCAGGCCTGGTTCCCGAGTTGGAACAAAGGGAATACTGCCTGTTGTTTCACCTTCAGTTACTTGGTGCCACTGTTCTCTTTCTTGAGCTCCATTTTTTACTGAACTATTTGTAAATCTAGCAGCCGTCTTAGCCTTTTTAGGGAATTTTGATGGACCAGGACGTGCACCATCTTCGCTATCACTACTTGCGCTGTCACTACTATTTTTGTCGTATTCATCAAAATCAATTGAATCATTATTATCGACATCTGTTTCACTTACCTCGTCTTCACTAGATGTATTATTTATCTGTTGAAACAAGTGTCTAGCCTGTTCAATAGTTAGACGAGCCGTACAAGTGCTTTTGGTGACCTTTTCGCTTGTTGCCATGGTAAACAATTTTTTTACAGTTCGGTAACTAGCTTGAAATTATGATAATTATGACAAGAATACAATTTTTAACATCCGATTTGGTCCACATTTGATTCAAAAATCAACTTCCCTTCGGTAAATTAAAATCTCGTACCGAAACGGAAAGGAAAACTAAAAATGTATAACTTGTTTTACTATGAAACAAACATTGACGCTCACAGCGGCTTATGGCCGCGGCTAAATAAGTGTTCTGGCGCTGGGAGCGGCTTGTGGTAGGTAACCAGGTATTACTGACGTCAATTCACAACTCGTATGACTAATTGTGGGATTTGACATGTCATTTGTAATCAACTTAAATGATCCCATTCTTCCTTAATAATTAGCGAACACAATGATCTTGTAAACATGTAAATAGAACGTACTCCTCTGGACCCTATCCATTAAATACTGAAATTTAAATGCATGTTTTTGAATTCATCTTCAATTTTTTTTTTTTAATGATTAAATTCAGAACTTCCAATGGCGTCATAAGAATGAGGCACGAATTGCGTACATTTG
This sequence comes from Ariolimax columbianus, assembly GCA_036924085.1. Lineage (NCBI taxonomy): Eukaryota > Metazoa > Mollusca > Gastropoda > Stylommatophora > Arionidae > Ariolimax > Ariolimax columbianus. Next base: position 12,561,847 of record JAVGWX010000021.1, read on the forward strand.
ACTTTTCGTTTACACCCGAAGCAGATGGGTTCCATTCTCAGTTTGTGTAATTGTACTGGTAATTGTGGGACTTTTTCTTTGTAGTTTTAGAAGGTAAAAGAAATATGAAATGTTTACGGCAGTGTTTATATTATTGTTATAGAACGGCAGTGTTTATGTTCTTCTTGGTGAACGGCAGTGTTTATGTTCTTTTGGAGAACGGCAGTGTTTATGTTCTTGTTCGAGAACGGCAGTGTTCATGTTCTTGTTGGAGAACGGCAGTGTTTATGTTCTTGTGTGTTCTTGATGGAGAAGGACAGTGTTTATGTTCTTTTTGGAGAAAGACAGTGTTTATGTTCTTGTGTGTTCTTTTTGGAGAAGGACAGTGTTTATGTTCTTGTTGGAAAACGGCAGTGTTTATGTTCTTGTTCGAGAACGGCAGTGGATAAATGTTACGCAAAAGACAAAGAAATTGAGAAGAATAATCGATAAGAAACATGGGGTAAGAGATAGACAGGATGAGGGGTCGGTTGAAAGATGCGTGAGCAGGTTGGAGGTATGGGAATGTAAGGCGTGTGAGTGGTGCGGGAAGGGGCATATTCTTTTATTGTTAGGCGGATGTTCTAGACATCGTACGAAGCGGTTGACTGACATATCTTCCGCATTGCCGTTACTCCAGTTCAGTTCATTCTATGAGCTCTTAAGATCGTTAAGGCATACCTGCTAACACCTCCACAACACAACGCTGTTACTGAGCTTGCTTTTTTGTGCCTTCTGGGTCGTATTTGAGTCCATTCGTGTATGGTGTCTTCCCGTCGTTGGCAATTCGTCATCGACTAAAACTATTATCACTGGTAAATCAAATAACAACGTAGTCGATACAATAAGTAGTGACTACTATTAGACGACCTTCAGCCCTCATCTTTATAACTCGTCTCGATCAATATGGTCATTCCAAATAGACTCAGCAACTATAGTTTTTCATTCTCTTCTGCTCGCTTGACCTATTGACACCACTGCATGTTTGACTGTCTCATCATTAATTTGTTTAACATCACCTTAACCGTATCAATAAATAATCTTTTTTTAACATTATTTAAACGTTGCTATTCAATTAAGGGGGGGGGGAGGAGGAATCCGTGGCGTGGTGTTTAAGCCGTCAGCCTCATGATCAGGTGGTGTGGGTTCGACTCCTTACTCCGCCGTCTTTTTCACGGGTGCTTGATGCGAAGTCCTATGTATCTCGTAGTCGCCCCCTAGTCGTCTCGTCCTTGACTTGCCACTGGGGTCGGGTGGCTCGAGACGAGAGAGTGAGGATAAAAAGTAGCGCATTTAATTCTTACTAAAAATAGCGCAAGCACAATTCATTATGCAATCATCGTCTACGATAGACGGCGACCTTTGCGGTTGAATTCAATTAAACTTTTACTTACATTACTTTTTTAAAGAACATTATTTTGTTTCTATTCCATCAGTGTTTGTCTTAAAAACAACGCTATGTTGTCGTTTTCAACGAAGGTTAGGCACAATATACTGACCAAGACCACAAACTCTTTTCTATGTAGCGTTCCCTAGAAACAGGGGGCTTTCAAGACAGTCTAGCTGATGAGATGTAGACCGAGATGATTTCCGTAGTAGGGAGTGTCACACAGATGGAGCTAAATATAGCACAACCGTCTCGAGGACTGACCAAGCCCACCTCATTAACGCGCAGGAGATGTGATAAAAGCTACTGGAGCTCGTGGCTTAACGTCCTTACCAGAAAGTCAATACAATTAAATATAATCATTGTTGGCATTTAATAACAACAACAGCAGGACAACCAACAACAACAGCAGCACCACCCATAACAACAGTAGCACCACCACCAACAGCAGCAGCACCAACAACAACAGCAGCACCACCAACAACAACAACAGTGAGGCTGTAATAGCTACGTATTTCGGCCTGATTCATCTGGTTTCAGCTGGCTATTTCGTTTTTCAGTTCCGAAATTGCTTTACCGCTTGGATTCCTCTCCTCGTAGCCAGACTACACTAGCGCAGTCTGTTTCCAGGACCAGCGCTTTCATATAAAAAAGGATATTGTTCAAATGTGGTTAGCTGACCTTGATGCAAGCAGCCAGCTGTGGTTCCTTGGCTCCTGTCAGTTCTTTTATTATGTTACATCTTCAGGCGCTGTTACGAGGCATGTTCAACTGAAACCGGACCTAACTGAACCACGTGAAAATATGTGCAATGCGCATGATAACGTCACTTCAGGTGTAAACAGCACATACCAACCGTTAAGTTTGTAAAAATGTCATTATCTTCCGACTCATAAATTCCTCAGCAGACCGTTGTAGACATGTCGGATGTGAAACGAAATCCGTTCAGAGTTGATCAGCGACGAGCGATGATTCGGTTTCTAACAGGTGAAGGATGTTGACCAGTTGACAATCATCGCAGAATGCAAGTAGTGTGTGGTGACAAAAGTGTTTTGAGGACAACAGTGAAGAATTGGACAACGATGTTTAAATAAGGACGTAAATAAATGAAAAATCTTCGAAGCTCAGGTAAGGCGCATATTGTTGCGTCAGAAATTGGCATCGCCAAAATTGATGCAAAATTCTGGTGGACCGTCGCCGGAGCTCACGTTTGGTAGCAGAGGAAATTATGTGTGTCGCTATGGGGCAGTTCAATGTTGGTTAACAAGAAACTGAATTACCGGTATTCATTGTGAACAGCTTCCGATATTTCAGTTTCTTGCTATTCCCTATTTAAACTGTCCCTAGCGACGCAAAGAATCCCTCTGCTAACTAACGTAAGCTCCGGCGACGGTCCACCCTAATTGCTGCATCAATTTTGGCGATGGCATCTTCTATCGCAACAATATGCGCCTGATCGTGTCTCGGAATACATTTCGTTAACTCACGTCCTTTATTAAACATCTTTGTCCAGTTCGTCACTGTTGTTTTCGATACACTTTTGTCACCAAACACTGCCTACATTATGTGATGATTGTAAACTGGTCGACATCCTTCACACCACTCGCTGATCAACTTTGGACGGATTCCGTATCACACCCGCAAAAATTTCGACGGTCTGCAAAGGAAAAAATGAGTCGGAGGATAATGCCATTTTTAAACTTGACGGTTGGTATGTGCTGTTTATACCTGAAATGACGTCATCATGCGCATCGTACGTATGTTCACTTGGTGCACTTAGGTCCGGTTTCATTAGGACACGCCTCGTTTTATTTGTTCATTTTGATCAACACGCATGTTGTCAGCAGCTGTGCCATTCAAGCAACTCATCACTACCACGTTTATTGTACCGACACTTTTCATTCAATTCATTTTAGCAGCTTTCGAAAAACAATTTTTCTACAACATTCTACCAAATTAAAAAGAACGATTGATTGAATAAATTGTTTACCAGAATGTTTCTAATAAAACTACTTTATCAATCCCAGTAAAGATGCACTCCCATAATGAATAGTTTTCTCTACATGTACACATCTACATTTTTTAAATTGTGGTATATATATATGTTGCTGTGTCTTCAAATCATTTCTGCTTGTTTATTATAGCTTGCTTTTATCATACGATAGATTTTGGCGAGAACATCGCGTCAAGAAAGTGCACCGACGCCATTTTGTTTACTACATTTGCACACTTCGTCTGCGTGTTACATTCTGGCAATCCGCAACGGTATTTCAGGCTTCTAACAACATGGTCATTTTCCAATGCGGGGAAAAGCAGAATTTCGATCTGTGAATAGAAGTGTTTAAGAAAGGGCTTTCGTGTTGCCAGGACAGATAAGCCATTCGAAGTATGGTCGTCTGTTCGTTATGAGCAGAGTTCATTTCCAGACAAAATATTCCGTGGCTTGGTCAACTCATTAGAATGTACCCTCATCAACTTCCAATGATGGCTTACAGTCTGAATGATTTGGGTACCAGGTACGAGGCTGGTCGAGTAACAGGCGGATATATGATAGTAAGATGATTGTTCTACGACACAAACCTGCAACGACCGACGCAACGCACTTGGCGCACGACAAGCAACTGAATTAATCTCCCTAAGACATTTTATGACATTAGTGCACACAAAAAAACGAACTTTTAAACGTCTTTATCTTCCTCTATTTTCGTGTTTGGGATGTAAGCACATATCATCGTCAGGTTATGACTAGGTTTTTGACCGGGCCCTAGAATGTGCTTTGTACATTGGAGCTTTAATGTTTCTGGTATTTTTGCTTTCCATCGTTTACGTGGTCGACCCTTGGCTTTATATCTCTTGTATATAGATAGGGTTGCTTTCTGAGGGATAATATTTGGTATTTGACGTATCATGTAGCTGAACCATTTGGTTTGCTGTCTCTTGATGAGGTCTAGAACTGGTGTTGTACCTACTTGTCTCCTAATATCTTCGTTTTTGATTCTTTTGATTCATGTCACTACAAGCATTCTATGCAGACAGTTTCATCTCTGTTGTTACGATGTTTCTTTTATCTGTGTTTGTGAATGTGAAATATTGGGCAGCACTGATAGGAAAATGGGTGTCCGAATATTGTGTTGTATAGTTTTATTTTTTGAATCTCATGTCACTTTCTTAATTTTAATGTCTGCACTATTTGCCCAATGATTTGACTTGCTTTATTACATCTGTGTTGGATTTCGGTGTCATCTTTTTCATCTGCTGAGATCATGTTACCCAGGTCTTTTGTTTTATTTGTTGGTTGTGCATGAATATTGTTTATTTTAGTTCTTCATAACTTCCTCATAGTCGTCAAAACCTCGGATATTTCTACGTTCGTATTCATACTGTAATCCGAACAGGTCTCGTTAAAATTGTTGATATGTTCCTGCAGATGTTTTTCTAATGTTGTTATTAGTGCTTCGTCTTCATAAAAGAGAATTTTCTTCATCGCTATAACAGTGACACTCAGATGTTACTTCTGCGCATCGAAATTCGGTTGTAATTGGTATCCAATGTCTTCTGCGTCTTGTCGTGTTTGTGTGATCTGTCAAGCCTATCTTCATGCATTCCCCGGTGACATCATCCTAGCAAAAGCGTCGTTCATGTCAGGTCCACCGACTATCCTGCTCGTCTGGCATTACTGTTTTTAGCAAGCTAATGTCTCATTGAGTATGACTAAAACACGAGAACTGTTCGAATCTGGACAAATTCGTTTCGGATTGGATTGCTATATGATGATAACTTCTTGACCTTCTTCTACTTCTTATTGTTCTTCATGTTCTTTATCTTCTTATTTTTCTCCTTCTTCTTCTTCTTCTTTTTCTTTTTCTTCTTCTTGTTCTTTTCTTCTTCGTTTTTGTATGTTTTTCTTCATCTTCTTCTTGTTTTTCTTATTGTTATTCTTCCTCTTCTTCTTTTTCTTCTTATTCTTCTTCTTCTTCTTCTCATATTTCTTTCTATTTTTCTTCCACTTCTTGTACTTCTTCTTTTTCTTCTTACTTTTCTTATTCTTCTTCTTCAGCTTCTTCTTCTTCTTCTTCTTATTCTTCTTCTTCTTCTTCTTCTTCTTCTTCTTCTTCTCCTACTTCATTCTTCGACTTTACTGACTTTAACAAAAGCAGCAGTCAACTCGGCGCTCTGTTAAGTTCCGAACAGTTTTTCATAAAAGGACATTAACTGTCACCCTGACTGAGTCCGTTCACTGTTGTAAGGCGGGCAGGACTGCATTAGATACTTTTCTTTCATGGTGTCTGTTGAGCATACCTCATCTGTATTATGAAATCTGATCTGTGTAATGATATATGATCTGTGTAATGATTTCTTCTTCTTCTTCTTCTTCTTCTTATTCTTCTTCGTTCGTTCTCAATCTCCTGCTACCAAACCCTGAAAAAGCTTAAGTAGCAGAATGTAGTCCAGAGAACGGAATGCGTTGTGTCGTAGTTTACAGCTTGACTGCGATATTTGCACCTTTCGGTCCAACACATCCGACTTCAGCAAGCATTTTTTTAGTACCGGGTTAGTATTGCCTATTCGCTCCCTTTTCCTCAGCCAGTCCGCCCTGCTGCAGCCTGTTATCCAGGATCACCGCGTGAAGGTGTAGAAGGGTCTTGGCAGCTCTGGTTCGCTGGCCCTGACGCTAGAAGTCAGCTATGGGTGCTGACCACTTCAGCTTATCCTCTGCTCAGCATCTTGATCCCAGGATCTGTGTAATGATATCTGATCTATGTAATGATATATGATCTGTGTAATGATATCTGATCTGTGTAATGCTATCCGATCTGTGTAATGATATCTAATTTGTGTAATGATATATGATGTGTGTAATGATATCGGATCTGTGTATTGACATCTGATCTTTGTAATGATATCTGATTTGTGTTATGATATATGATCTGTGTAATGATATCCGATATGTGTAATGATATCGTATCTGTGTAATGATATCTGATCTTTGTAATGATATCGGATCTGCGTAATGATATCTGATCTGTGTAATGATATCGGATCTGTGTAAAGATATTGGATCTGTGTAATGATATGTGATCTGTGTAATTATATCGGATCTGTGTAAAGATATCTGATCTGTATAACGATATCGGATGTGTGTAATGGTATCTGTTCTGTGTGATGATATCTGATCTGTGTAATGATATCTGATCTGTGTAATGATATCTGATCTGTGAAATGATATCTGATCTGTGTAATGATATTGGTTCTGTGTAATGATATCTGATCTGTGTAATGATATATGATCTGTGTAATGATATCTGATCTGTATTATGACACGCACAATCCAGATCTGAGTCACACGACCTGATTGCTTCCGTTTTTGCAACAAATGCAGGAGTAAAATAGTTTAATTAATAACCCCACAATAACCTCTGAGAGGCAAAATCCATTCTCGTCTGAATTTTGAAAGTTTTGTCCCATCCACCCCAAGTTTCAAGAACCAACACGCAGATCAATCGCCAGCCATCAATATTGAGTCAAGACTTTTCGTCTGCAAAAAGATTACCATTCTCTGAATGCGCATGCTATGAAGATTTTCATTTATCTCATTAATAGCAAATTGCTAATGTTTACAGTACTTTAGCTTTGTTAGCTCTAGTGAAATTGCGCACTTATTAGGCACTGCCAGTTGTATATTCGATATGAACTGGGATACCAATGATATTGATATTAGTAGCCATGTTAAGTCATAGCTGACCATATAAAGATAAGACCTTGGTTTTTGTTTCATTTCTCCTTGCATCATTTTCGTTTTATTTCTCCATGTTGCTAGAGCCTCTTTTTGCCCAATCTGACACGTCTCTTCACGTAACATCTACACTTGATTCGTTCTACAGCTTCATATTCTCAGGACGTCAGACTCATGCCCGGGGTCTTCATTTCTCGTTTACACACATTTTTGAATCTCAACTGATGTCGGTCGGCTATTCTTTTGCTATCCGCCGATTGTCCATTAAAAGTGTCTTGATGGACTGGACATTATTCCCTACGGGCAACATACCTAAACGATAACAACCTTTGCTGCCTATGGAAAGAGTACATCCTTGAGAGACTGTTGTGAGAATGCATCTCCACGTTTGTCAGTATGTTCCACCAAGGATGAATTGCTGGAGCCGTAGATGGAATGTGTTATACCTTTCTTCTGCTCATCTTTCCTCTTCTTCTCATCTTTCCTCTTCTTCTCATCTATTCCTCTTCTTCTCATCTTTCCTCTTCTTCTTGTTCTTGTTCTTCTTTTTCATTCAGTCTTGCTAGATCAGCAGTCCCGTCGCTAGGACAAGGTCCACTCTACACGTTCCGGTGGTGGCCCCACTGCTTCTGCGTCACCTCGGCTATCTTTGACCAGATTGTCCATCTTACTTCTTGGTATAATGGGCAATCATGTTGGAATAGCTCAGCGACCTGAACCAGCTCTACATAGACAATCATTTGTGTGTGATATCTTCAGCCGATATAGGTCAAGCAACAGTCTGCACGACAGTGTTCTCATGCGAACGATGGTAGATTGATGGTGTTTAGGAAGCTGGCGGATTGGGTCAGGTCTATTTCTTACGTCTATGCTGTTCTTCCATTTGAGTTCTACTGATTGGGGATCCTAGTTTTTGCCTCTCAGTAAGCCATTGTGTGAATCAGTTGCTCTATCTTGTCACCTGCTCTGGGCAAGGCATCCACTCTCTCGTTCCCCGTGGCTCCACAATTGTAGTCTAGCCACTAAAGAGCGATTGTTGAACTTTCTTGAGATCTATGTTCCTCTTTGGTCTATATTGTCAATGGTTTCTGCCATATAGAAGCGCGCTGACGACACGAGTGATGTAGGTGTGACCCGCTATGCTGCGGAGGTGCGGAGCTAAATATGGCATATCTCACTTCATATCCTCACGTGGAATCAGGAAACCCATATTAGGGATCAAAGTTAAGGACCATTACACATCGATGAATGTTGTAGAAGTTGACTAAAGAGACTTCTGCATGAGGCTACCAACCACATCACGATAAACACTTCTACAGAAACAACCACTGCAGAAGTATGGGATGTGCCTTATAGTAGACTTCATAAAGGAATAAAACTGTTGCAGTGTTATTGTGCCCCAACTGGAGTAGAAAAAGACAAGAAGAAGATTCCAGTTGATTGCATTATCGCATATGCCATTCGTTGTCATCATCTCGTCTCGTCATGTCTCGTCTCGTTGTGTCTCGTCGTCTCATCTTTGTCTCGTCACGCATTATCTCGTCTCGTCTCGTCTCGCCGTCTTGTCTCGTCTCGTCTCGCCGTCTCGTCTCGTCTGGTCTCGCCGTTTCGTCTCGTCTCGTCTCGCCGTCTCGTCGCCATCTCGTCTCGTCTCATCATGTCTCGTCTCGTTTTATCTCGTCGTCTCATCTTGTCTCGTCTCGTCTCGCCGTCTCGTCGACTAGTTGTCTTATCGCCGCATCTCATCTCTTCTCATCATGTCTCGTCTCGTCTCGTCGCCTTGTCGTATTGTCGCCTCATCTCATCTCATCTTGTCTAGTTTAGTCATCTCATCGCAAATCGTCTAGTCTTGTCTCGTATTTTTTCTTGTAACTCTGACAGTTCGTAGGTGCATCACATCACACTGCTGCAACTCTGTGTGTGAGTGATGTGTCTTAGATATGTTTCTGACTGGGCGGCGTCCAACCCTTTCCCGACCGCCAAATAATCACGCATATATCCTGCATTTGTACTTAGTCTTTTTTATTTCGTTTCGTTCCGTCTCCTTTTTGTGCCATTGTATTCAGGTATGCAAAGCGCTGGCTTTACAGACGATTCCAAAGCCAGATAATTTATTGAAAACCTCCAGCGATATGGAATGGCAAAGGTATGTAGTCGTCCTGAGTGCACATAAGGGCTCTTTGAACATTTTGAAGAAGTGCAATTTCCCTTCTTGCATTGTCTATGTGACCTTTGACATTTTAAACACGTGTCTCTGGTGTTCCACTATGGCTGTTAATCTATACTATTCTTATCTCTTCCCTTGCTCTAAAGCACCGATGAGATGTTTATTTGTCTCATCGAAATGGTTTTTTTAACTACCAAGTTATTTTTTACGTGCTCGACTCTGAACACGGGTGTCCCGCTTCACTACCCAGCGATCAGGGGTCCGATCTCACTACCCAGAGATCTGCGGTCCGATCTTACTACAAAGAGATCAGGGGGTCCGATTTCACTACCCATAGATCAGGGGTCCGATCTCACTACCTAGAGATCAGGGGTCCGATCTCACTACCTAGAGATCAGGGGGATGTTTACTGGGAAATCCATTTGAAAAACTCACGGTCTCCACCGTGATTCGAACCCGCGAACTCCGGCAGTTACGCAGACACCTTGCTTCGAGACCACAGGGTCCTTCCATTATTTTGTATATTGTATTTATTACGACTATTCAGTTAGCATTTCAGTTCATACTGTGTGATCAATCGTCCGTAAAATTTGAACACATGCCATATTTGACGTTGTAGACGTACCTTAGCGATGGAATGGCTTGGCTTGGCTTGGCTTCGTTCGTTCTCAATATCTCGCTTCCAAACCATGAACGGGCTTCAGTAGCAGAATTTAGTCCAGAGAACGAAATGCGTTGTGTTGTAGTTTACATCTTGACTGCGATATTTGCACCTTTCGGTCCAACACATCCGACTTCAGCAATCTTTGTTTTAGTACCGGGTTAGCATTCACTCTTTGATCCCTTCTCCTTAGCCAGTCTGCCCTGCTGCAGCCTGTTATCAAGGATCGCCGCGTGGAGGTGTAGAAGGGTCTTGGCATCTCTGGTTCGCTGGTCTTGATGCTAGCAGTTAGCTATGAGTCGCTGACCCCTGCAGCTCATGCGCTGTTCAGCATCTTGCTCCCAGCGATGGAATAAATGTGATGTTCATCAAGTGTTTATGTGTCGCAGTGAAATGTCTGTTTGTCTCAAAATATGTCTGTTTTTGTCAAAAATTGTATGTTTGTCTCAAAATATGTCTGTTTTTGTCAAAAATTGTATGTTTGTCTCAAATATTGTCTATTTATGTCAATACATATATGTTTTTCTTAATACATGCATGTTTGTCTCATAAAATGATTGTATGTGCCATTGAAATGTGTGTTTGTTTGTCTTAGTAAAGTGTCTCTTTGTCTCAATAAATATATGTTCGTTTCAATACATGTTTGTTTGTCTCAATAAATGTTTGTTTGACTAAAAAATTATTTGGTTGTCTAATTCGCATATATGTGTGTGTGTATAAATTGAAATGTGTGTTTGTCTCAATAGATTTTTGTTTGTTGTAATATATGTTTGTTTGTCTCATTGACATGTTTATTTTACTCATTGAAATGTATGTTTGTGGAAATGAAATGTTTGTTTGTCGTATTTTAATGTGTATTTGTATAAATGAAATGTTTATTTGTCTCATTGAAACGTGTTTTTCTAAATGAAATGTGTTTTTATCCAAATGAAATGTGTTTTTGTCTAACTGAAAGGTTTGTTTGTCACGTCTAAATGTTTGTTTGTCTCAAAAAATCTCTGTTTGCCTCAATAATTGTCTGTTTGTCTCAATAAATGTTTATTTGTCTAAAAAAATGTGTGTTTGTCTAAATGAAATGTGTGGTTGTCTCAGTTAAATTTTTGTTTATTTCAATACATGTGTAGGTATGCCACTAAATGTTTGTATGTCTAAATAAATATTTGTTTGTCTTAATAAATGTTTCTTTGTCTCAATAAATGTTTGTCTGTCTCATTGAAATGCGTATTTGTTTATCTAATAGGGATATCTTGGAGGTTATATTCTATGTAGAGTGTTTGTTTATACTACTATACTATACTATACTATACTATACTATACTATACTATACTACACTACACTACACTACACTACACTACACTACACTACACTACACTACACTACACTGAAATGTACTGTGCTGTGTTGTGCTGTACTGTACTGCAATGTGCTTTACTATACTAACACGGTGTGTTCAAAAAATTATTCTACCATTTGCCCAGAAAAATTATATTAAAATCCTGCTGGAGGTTTCAATCCCTAATCCACTTCGAAGTACTCTCCTTAGAACTGCACACACCTCACCCAGCGGTTCTGCCATTTCAGGAAGGCGTCATTTTGAAAATGGAGTACAGCTAGGTCGTTGCATTCCACACAACGTCTTCTCGTGGCTCAAATCACATCCCTATCAGCGGAAATTTCAGCTTTTGGGAAGCAGCCAAAAACCGCTAGAGGGATGTTGGAAGTATTTGAAGCCTGGCGAACCAGAAGAATGTTTGGCCAAGACAATCTGAATCAGATACAAAGAATTGGCGGGTTCGTTGTCATGATGAGGCTGACAAGTTCACGTTGTCCCCAGGCTCGGTCGTCTGGATGTAAAAATGTAAGGTAGTACTCTTTGGTAATGTGTTGACGTTGTGGTGCGTAGTCGTGATGCACAGCTCGAACGGGATTGAAAGAAAACGGGTAACATGACTTTGATATTACGTCATTTCGCGGTGAAAGAAAACCCGACATGTGTTCATTACACTCAGCACCAGAAAGCTAACTACCAGCGACTGACGAAATCTTCGGACGGGAAAATATTCCCGCATGTGCATGACGTAATCTTCGGACAGGAAAATATTCCCGCATGCGCATGACGGTCCCCTATACCTCCCTCCAAAGGACAACACCCTTGCTTCATTATGATACTCTGTGATAATACCTCGCACTAAACTATACTATGCTATGTTTTGGAATGTTATGCTCTGCTATGCTATATACTAATACTTTCAACACAATGTCTATTCCAACCCGGTGTATGGATATAGAGTATGGGAATTACGAAAATGACTCAAAGAAACTTCGAGCTGCTATGCTATTGCATGCTATTTTCATGTTGATCCTAACCTCGTCTTTGTATATCCCCACACTATAAATACATTTACATACTCCATTGAGGTGTGTCTTTTTATTTAATAGTCACGAAGCTGAAGAACTGTGTACGTGAATATTCATTAATGATGGACGTGGTTAATTAGTTGTCTGATCATCTTCATTTCAATTGGAAAAAGTGATAGTCAAATTGTATATAGCAATAGTTAGACCTAGATTGAAGTAATGTGAGGAGTCCTTATCGTAGAGGAGATATAAACATGCAGGAAAATATGTTCAAAAAGAGCGGCAAAGCTGATAGTGGGATTCCAGAATGATAGTAATGAGGAACTGGTCAGAAAAACCGGCCTACACTGTCTGGAAATTAGAAGAAATCGATATGACTCTACATTTATTATACGATAATCAAAGGAACGGATAAATGAGACTATAAACATTTTTTTTTCAAAATACAACCACTTACAAGAACAACAGGGCATAGTTACTAATTAACTAAAGAAAGGCCCAGATTAGATTTTAGAAAATTTGTGTTCAGTCAAAGAGTGGTGATGGCTTAGAATGCATTGTCACAAGAAGTAGTAGAGGCAACGACAATTAATGCATTTAAGAATATATTAGATGCGCATAGCTTTTAGAGCAAAGAAATGTACATAAAACTGGATGCATATAGACCCTGCAGAGCCTTCCCAAGAGGTTACGTTTTCAGTTAAGTCCATAAGCACATATATCTTATCCTCAGTATCTCCACCAGGACATGATTACTGGCCGTTCCGGCTCGGTGACGGTTAACCAAACGTCTTTGGATCCCCGTATAGAATTCCAGCTTCGCCGTCCCTTGTTCCAACCCCAATTCAACCACTCGAGCAAAGGACGTCGAGTGTGGATCAATGAATGAGTACAATACTATACAATCATTATTGATGTCATCCTTAATCCATCAATCTACATCCTCCCATCTCAAACGTCATTATCAATTGTATTTTCGGCTCAATTTAAAATAGATATAATACCTGACATGTGAACGACAGTTCACTGATAATCAATAAGTCTCAAGTATGTAATGGTGTAACTGAGTTTTACATCGAAAACATTCATACGGGCAACACTAATTCGAGTGACTGAGTTAAGCCTGATATCAAGTTGCCTGTTTTTTGTTTTTTTTAGCTTACATAGATAACCTAACTGGTTCACTCCGTTGAGCCGAAATATCGGCTTGCAGATGCTACAGAGCAAATATTATGGAATTCGAAGTGACTTAATACAAGTTTATAAGATAATTAAATTATATAATAAATTATAGGTTAACTAGTTTAAACAAAAAAAATATAACCACCCACAAGAACAAAAGGGCATAGCAACAAGTTAACTAAAGATAGGTCCAGATTAGATATTAGGAGATATCGTTGGTGAATGTTTGGAATGGATTGCCACAGGAAGTAATGGAGTCAATCACAATTAATGCATTTAAGAATAGATTGTATGCGCATAGCTTTTAGAGCAAGAAAATGAAAATGAAACTGGTTGTATACAGACTCTGCAGTCTTCTCAACTAATATAAAGACATTAAGGTAAGTTAAGTCAATTAAAGTAAATTTATGTCAAGTAAAGTAAAGTCAAGTAATGTCGATTCGAGTTGAGTTGAGTTGAGTTGAGTTGAGTTGAGTTGAGTTGAGTTGAGTTAAGTCATACTTTGACAATTGTCAGATTTGTATTTGCAAGTTCCTCAATAACCAGGTTTCCAAATTTATAAATGTACATTTATTTTTTACCGGGAGTTTTACGCTTGCAAAATATATATGTCCGGAAGTCCAACATTTACCGGAGTGAATGAGTTAATGTGTTAAAGATGTATTTATTGTCACATTATAGCTAAATCATGATTTATTGTCAGACAGCGTCGTCTAACGGTGAAACTTCTGTTTCACAGTTCCAGAGCAGTTTAGAAGCCCTGGTGTCAAATGTGTTGAAAATGATTTTTGTTTTCTCTTTGGGATCGCTTCTCTGATCTTTAAAAGTAATGATAATCTTCCGTTAGGCAAATCTTTCAAGAAACGTTTAACAGTCAAAGAGATTTTCCGGTTATAAGAAGCGGCGTTCTGCAAAGGACATGCTACCTGCATTACATATATGATATATTACGTTATTAAAATGTGGCGAGGAAATTATACCATCGGAAATGTGAATTCATACCTTTTACCTGGACCAAGCAACTGCGAAAACTCACATGCGATTTCCCGTAGGGAAGAGCAGCGGGATTGGTCAGGTGTAATCGTGTAAAACTCGTCCTCCAGCAGATGAGAAGGTGCAAAACTGAATCTCACAACTTCAGGGCCTCTGATCTTCGGTATATCACATCTTCAGGACCTCACACTGTGAGGGCCTAACACTTTCTACTGAATTGGAATTCTAACCGTGGTGTATGGAGTGTGTCCCAACACTTTCTACTGAATTGGAATTCTAACCGTGGTGAATGGAGTATGTCCCAACACTTTCTACATCCCAACAACAATGATCGGCAGCAATGAATCCACAGCATACTCTTTTCCTAGTGCTCATTTAGTGCAATCTTGCTCTGATAATGAAAACATGTCCCGAAGTTTCAATATGTCCTGATGGTACGTACAATCTTGCTCTGATAATGAAAACATATCCCGAAGTTTCAATATGTCCTGATGGTACGTACAATCTTGCTCTGATAATGAAATCATGTCCTGATGGTACAATCTTGCTCTGATGTTGTAATATATCTGATTGTACAACCTTGAACTTATGCTGTAATTTGCCCAGAGTCTGTAATATTGCACTGATGCTGTAATTTGCCCAGAGTCTGTAATATTGCACTGATGCTGTAATTTGCCCAGAGTCTGTAATATTGCACTGATGCTGTAATTTGCCCAGAGTCTGTAATATTGCACTGATGCTGTAATTTGCCCAGCATCTGTAATATTGCACTGATGCTGTAATTTTCCCAGAGTCTGTAATATTGCACTGATGCTGTAATTTGCCCAGAGTCTGTAATATTGCACTGATGCTGTAATTTGCCCAGAGTCTGTAATATTGCACTGATGCTGTAATTTGCCCAGAGTCTGTAATATTGCACTGATGCTGTAATTTGCCCAGAGTCTGTAATATTGCACTGATGCTGTAATTTGCCCAGAGTCTGTAATATTGCACTGATGCTGTAATTTGCCCCAAGTCTGTAATATTGCACTGATGCTGTAATTTGCCCAGAGTCTGTAATATTGCACTGATGCTGTAATTTGCCCAGAGTCTGTAATATTGCACTGATGCTGTAATTTGCCCAGAGTCTGTAATATTGCACTGATGCTATAATTTGCCCAGAGTCTGTAATATTGCACTGATGCTGTAATTTGCAAAGAGTCTGTAATATTGCACTGATGCTGTAATTTGCCCCAAGTCTGTAATATTGCACTGATGCTGTAATTTGCCCAGAGTCTGTAATATTGCACTGATGCTGTAATTTGCCCAGAGTCTGTAATATTGCACGGATGCTGTAATTTGCCCAGAGTCTGTAATATTGCACTGATGCTGTAATTTGCCCAGAGTCTGTAATATTGCACTGATGCTGTAATTTGCCCAGAGTCTGTAATATTGCACTGATGCTGTAATTTGCCCAGAGTGTAATATTGCACTGATGCTGTAATTTGCCCAGAGTCTGTAATATTGCACTGATGCTGTAAATTGCCCAGAGTCTGTAATATTGCACTGATGCTGTAATTTGCCCAGAGTCTGTAATATTGCACTGATGCTGTAATTTGCCCAGAGTCTGTAATATTGCACTGATGCTGTAATTTGCCCAGAGTCTGTAATATTGCACTGATGCTGTAATTTGCCCAGAGTCTGTAATATTGCACTGATGCTGTAATTTGCAAAGAGTCTGTAATATTGCACTGATGCTGTAATTTGCCCAGAGTCTGTAATATTGCACTGATGCTGTAATTTGCCCAGAGTCTGTAATATTGCACTGATGCTGTAATTTTCCCAGAGTCTGTAATATTGCACTGATGCTGTAATTTGCCCAGAGTCTGTAATATTGCACTGATGCTGTAATTTTCCCAGAGTCTGTAATATTGCACTGATGCTGTAATTTGCCCAGAGTCTGTAATATTGCACTGATGCTGTAATTTGCCCAGAGTCTGTAATATTGCACTGATGCTGTAATTTGCCCAGAGTCTGTAATATTGCACTGATGCTGTAATTTGTCCAGAGTCTGTAATATTGCACTGATGCTGTAATTTGCCCAGAGTCTGTAATATTGCACTGATGCTGTAATTTGCCCAGAGTCTGTAATATTGCACTGATGCTGTAAATTGCCCAGAGTCTGTAATATTGCACTGATGCTGTAATTTGCCCAGAGTCTGTAATATTGCACTGATGCTGTAATTTGCCCAGAGTCTGTAATATTGCACTGATGCTGTAATTTGCCCAGAGTCTGTAATATTGCACTGATGCTGTAATTTGCCCAGAGTCTGTAATATTGCACTGATGCTGTAATTTGCCCCGAGTCTGTAATATTGCACTGATGCTGTAATTTGCCCAGAGTCTGTAATATTGCACTGATGCTGTAATTTGCCCAGAGTCTGTAATATTGCACTGATGCTGTAATTTGCCCAGAGTCTGTAATATTGCACTGATGCTGTAATTTGCCCAGAGTCTGTAATATTGCACTGGTGCTGTAATTTGCCTTGATGCTGCACTCTTGCCTTACTACTGTAATATGCTCTTATTCTGCGATCCTGAACTGATGCTGTAATATGTTTTGATTGTGCAATCTTGCACTGATGCTGTAATATGCTCTGATCGTGCAATCTTTTACCGATGCTGTAATATGCTATAATTGTGCAATCTGACAGATCCTTGTCTGATAGTATCAGTCCACCCATAACGTTGTCTTCTTCTTGAATGACTGTCTTCTACATTACACTCTAGTATAATCTTCACCAACGTGGTATGACTAGCTTTTTAACAAAAACATCACACTTGCCTTGCCCTAATTTCTGACAGGAATAACTTCCATTACCAACATTGTCAGTACTTCCGAATTTGTTCTCATTCATTCCACAAAACTTTATATGAATTTAACTTGACAGTTCAATAATTTAAAAAAAAAATAAGCTTAACAACTCGTAACTACCTGACATCAGACAAATTGTATGTGACTGAAAACTAAGATTACAGTTTAAATTGTGTTTTTAAAGGAAGTTGACATATGTGTGGATCAATGTAGTTCTTTCTGGAATTGTCCATATTCAGGATGAACATCCAATGCTGAATTTTGTAAATATGAATATGTATTGAAATAGTCGACAATGAAACATTCTTCAAGCGTTTTATTTCTGCCCAGTTCTTTTCAGCTCATACAATAATGTATTTAATCCTGTCTTAGAGAACTTAATTCTGGGGAAAAAATGTAATTCTAGTAAGGGATTATAATTCTGGAGAGGAATCATAATTCTGAGAAATAATTAAAATTATGTAGAAGAACGCTGGGTGAGAATTGAAATTCTCGAAAAAGGATTATATAACAAGAACAGACTAATTTAAGGGAGAAATTATAATTCTGATAAATTATTATAATTCTGGTGAAGAATCATAATTGTGGTGAAGAATTCATCTGGGATATGATAATTTTATCTGGGGACAGATCATAATTCTGGAGAAGAATTTTGGCTTGGCTTGGCTTGGCTTTATTCGTTTTCAATCTTCCGCTACCAAACCTTAAAAGGGCTTAGTTAGCAAATGTAGCCCAGAGAACGGAATGCGTTGTGTTGTAGTTTAGGAGAAGAATTTTAATTCTGACAAGGGATTATAGTGGGTGAGAAATGTAATTACGGGCAACAAATTTAATTCTGGAGAAGAATTATATAAGAATGATCATTCTGGGCAGGAATTATAATTCGGCGGAAGAATCATCATAATGGCGAAGAATCATCATTATGGTACATAATTAATCTGAGATAGAATTATTGTGTTGGGGGCGGATCATACATCTAGAGAGGATCAAGATGCTGAGCAGCGCATGAGCTGCAGTGATCAACGACCCATAGCTGACTGCTAGCGTCAGGAACAGCAAACCAGAGTTGCCAAGACCCTTCTACACCTCCACGCCGTGATTATGTATAACAGGCTGCAACAGAGCAAACAGGCTAAGGAGAAGGGATTGGATAGGGAATGCTAACCCGGTACTCAAAAAATGCTTGTTGAAGTCGGATGTGTTGGACCGAATGGTGCAAATATCGCAGTCAAGCTGTACACTATGACAGAACGCATTTCATTCTCTGGACTACATTCTCTTACTTAGGCCCGTCTCAGGGATTAGAAGCGGGAGATTGAGAACGAACGAAGCCAAGCCATACATCTGGAGACGAATTATAATTCTGATTATGTATTATAATTTTGGGTCAGATCAAGTCAGGTCAACCCGTAACCGGTGAGGTCGTTGGGGCACACATGAAGACATCCTAACAACACTACGCCACCATTCTCTGTCAGCGGCCGTTTCCTGTGCCTGTTCTTGTCGGAGATTAGTCCATTCTTTTATGTTGTATTTGGGGACAGGATCATAATTCTGTAGAATATATACAATTAAGGGCAATAATTTATATTCAGGGAAAGGATTATAATTCTCTGGAAAGAATGATAATTCAGGGAAAGAATTATAATTTTTGTGAAGAATCATAATTTTGGTGAAAAAATAATCTTGAAACGGAATACAGTTCTGTGAAAGAATGATCATTTTGGCGAAAAATCAAATGTTTGGCAAAGAATCAAAATTTTGATGAAAAATCATAATTTTGACGAAGAATCATAATTTTGGTTAAGAATTTTAATTT
The DNA here is from genome assembly GCA_036924085.1 of Ariolimax columbianus. NCBI lineage: Eukaryota > Metazoa > Mollusca > Gastropoda > Stylommatophora > Arionidae > Ariolimax > Ariolimax columbianus. The sequence continues at coordinate 12,581,020 of JAVGWX010000021.1, forward strand.
TGGTTGAGAATGATAATTTTGACGAAGAATTATAATTTTGGTTAAGAATCATAATTTTAACGAAGAATCATAATTTTGGTTAAGAATCATAATTTTGACAAAGAATTATAATTTTGACGAAGAATTACAATTTTGACAAAGAATCATAATTTTGGCGCAGAATCATAATTTTGGTTAAGAATCATAATTTTAGTTAAGAATCATAATTTTGACGATGAATTATAATTTGGGCGAAGAAAAAATATATCTTGAAACGGAATACAGTTCTGGGAAAGAATTATAATTATATTAATGTTTTTTTTTTTTTTGCTTACCAACATTTCCTCCCCCGGGCTTGCACGTGGTTACACATTAAGGCTACTTTACTGCGGACTGAAGGGCCATTCTGAGCGTATTGCTTACGTAGTACCACTCCCAGTAAGCTGCTGTAGATGAGTTGCCCTGGCTGGTGAGCAAAGTGGCGGTAATAAGAAGGAAGAGGAAACGAGAGTCTGAATAGCCGAAATACTTGTCGGGCCCATGTGACATGAAGTGATCTAATTAGCTTATACAGAGAAGATATGTTAGAACAGTTTACATTAGCCTGCTCGAAGAACGTAATAATGTTACTAATACATTGTAGATTTAACACAAATATATGCCGTAGATGAAGTTGAGCAAAAAGACACCATATGTGTTGATAGTAAAAAAAGACTCAAAATATGTACTGAGTAAAAAAGACATTATTTGCGTGAAGTAAAAAAATACCATATTTGTGCATAGTAAACAAGACACCATGTCTGGATGTAGTAAGAAAGACACCGAATACGTTTATAGGAAAAAATACACCGAATATGTGTGAAGTAAATTGACTTTTATGTGGAGAATAAAACATAAATCACATTGATTTGTGGAGTAATTAAGACATCGTATTTGCGTGAGGTAAAACAGAAACCATATATATGAGAGGTAATAAGACACAGTTTGTGTGTGAAGTACGAAAGACGCAGTATATGTGGGAAACAAACAATGTCATTATATTTGTGCGCAGTAAAAAAGACGAAAATATGTGTGTGCAGTAAAGATAACACCATATGTGTGTGGAATAACAAGACATTGTATTTGTGTGGAGCAAAAAATACATCAAAATGTGTTCGTAGAAAAATAGACAACACAAAGTTGTGCGGAGTAAAAGACACCATATGTGTAGAGTCAAAATTACACCAAATTTGTATAGAGTTAAAAGGACACCATATTTATGTGTAGTAAGAAAGACACCATATTTGTGTGAAGTAAAAAGACACCGTATTTTTTGTGAAGTAAAAGAGACACCATAATTGTTTAAAGTAAACAAAGATACCCTAATTGTGTAATGTAAAAAAGACAACTTGTTTGTGTAAAGTAAAAAAGACACCATATTTGTGCGGAGTAAAAGAGTAGATGACCATATTTGTTAAAAGTAAATTAAATTCACCCTAATTGTGTAAAGTAAAAAAGACAACTTATTTGTGTGGAGTAAAACAGTAGATGACCATATTTGCTTAAAGTAAAAGAAGGACACCCTAATAGTGTAAAGTAAAAAAGACAACTTATTTGTGCGCAGTAAAAGAGTAGATGACCACATTTGTTTAAAGTAAAAAAATATACACCCTAAGTGTATAAAGTAAAAAAGACAACTTTTATGTGTAAAGTAAAAAAGACAACTTATATGTGTAAAGTCAAAAAGACAACTTATATGTGTAAAGTAAAAAGGACACCATAGTTGTGTGGAGGAGAAGAGTAGATGACCATATTTGTTTAAATTTTAAAAAAACATACTAATTGTGTAAAGTAAAAAAGACAACTTATTTGTGTAAAGTAAATAAGACACCATATTTGTGTGGAGTAAAAGAGTAGATGACCGATTTCTCTACTCGCCCAATTATAATGTTTCCAGGAAATCCACTATGGCTGAGAAGGCTAATGGAAAACTGGAAAGAAACGTCAAGCTGTGGGCACGGAATGTACCCGTCATGTGAACTCTTCATTTCAAGTGCTTTTCTAGCCTGTCTCCATAGTTGAACTACTCCATCTACGGATGTCTTGCATGACTCTGCTACCTCCATGAAGAGATGTGTGCTAAACTGTTTGGTCTTCCACAGCAGTTTCCGAAGTGGCAGATGTTGTGCCAAAGCCTTTTGGTTAATGTTTGAGCGTGAATTTGAAGCGCTTGTTGTTGGTCCCCTAGGAAGCGTGAATTTGAAAATCTACTTAGGCCAAGAGATCACAAATTCCAATTCATTAAATCGGGAGATCCAACGAAGAAACGCAGCGGGCTAGTTTACCGTAAACTGTAGTAAACCCATTCTGCAACAAAACGAACGACAGCGTAAGGGCTCACAAGTTCAACAGTGTGGTTAATCCAGCTATGGTACATGTCTTCGAGATGTGGAACCTATGGAAAATTGATGCAAACATACACGGTGTTGCCTAGCTAGCGATGGAGTATTGAAAAGCTCCATTCGAGACAAAATCAGAAACGCAGAGATCAGGCGTCGAACATCCTTTACTGACATCATAAATGACTCGCTGTTATGAAAAAACATTGGTCGGCAATGCAGTGCGCATGCCGGATAATATAAAAATACGTAAAGTAACGTCCTAGAGGTCCTAGTTGGAAAATGCAGTTATCCTAAAAGAACTGGATATCGAGGAAAATTTGTTATTAAACCATATCTTTTCCAGAAAGATACTATATTTTGACCACATCTAACGTCATAATGACCTGGAGAGAACAATACTGGAGGGTACGGTGTCTGGAATGTGGGGTAGGGACAGACCGAGAAGAAAATGGACACAAGACACCACGGAGGTTCTGACGATGACAATAACGGAGGCGAGAGTACTGGTTAGATCTCGACTATGGACACAAGACACCACGGAGGTCCTGACGATGACAGCGACATAAGCGAGAGTACTGGTTAGAGATCGAGTCTATTGCAGATCTGTTGTTGTTAGAACGAGGTTCTGGAAAGGATACACTGCATGATAATGATTGACACATAACTGCTACTTGCTCCAGGTGGATAATGAACCGACAATTTGAGCAAGCTTCTGGAAATATATCTAAGCTATTCCGCAGATCAGCCCCAGAGCCAGCAATTAAGGAACGGTCGTCAGCAATGAAGCGATCTCTGATGATTTGTGATTATTAATTGTTGTTTGCTTAAGACCTCTGAAGGTTACATATTTTCCCATCAATTTGAATTCTTGTTTGATTCCCATTGCCCTATCTCTGAGTGCATCAGTCAACGACGCGGATGATGTGATACTACGCAGGGTCGGTGCAAGTAAGCATCCTTAATTAACTAGTTGTGACGACACATGACTTGGATAGCGAGCTGTTACGTTAGCCAGCATTCCATCATTTCCATTTGGGATCCAGTGGCCTAGTGGTTATACGGTGGTTTACAAACCCAGAGAATAATGTTCAAATGATGTGCTCAGTTCGAATAACTGGGTTTGTCCATGGTTTGTCATTGTATCCCCTCCTTGTTCCAGGCGACCCAGCGGTAAATTGGTATCTAACTAAATCAAGGAATATGTCAAACACGCGAGGGGAGCAAAGGTGATCGTGTTCTGTCAACAGAACTGTCAACAATGAAGGGGCGAAGCACATATGGGGGCGCCCAGATGCAGTGAAGTCGGATTGATGATTCATAGTCCCCATTTTCATCATGCAGCAGTTACTGTACTATTGTGATACATCGTGTTGTAAATCGCGAAAACAGAAGGTAATGCATGCTGCTTCATTACTCCTTGTTTGTGTTCTGAACTACTATTTCTTATGTTGTTAGTTAGTTAGTTTTCTTTCTATTTGTGCCGTTGAGCGTCGTAGGGAGCTTATATCGTCTATTATGCCCCAAGTGCGTTTTGACGGTCAATGTCAGCTCTTGTTGTTGCACAATTAATGTAATGTCATATATCCACCTTCTTCGCGGCCGCCCTTTGCCCTTGCGCATTAAGCCATCAGTGGAAGTTGATGAGGGTGCAATCTACGAGATGACCAAACCAACTTATTTTCTGCCTGGAAATATATTCGACACAAGACGTTTGGACGACCATGATTCGAATGTCGTTGTTCCGCATCCTGGCTCTCCTGGTAACAACGATGACTTTCCTCAAACAATTCATTTCACACGTCGAAATTCTACTCTCACCCGCCCTGGACAGAGGCCATGTTTGACACTGGTAGCACAGAGTCGCAATAAATATACTGTTTATCAACTGTTACGTTGTTGCCAAACTAATGCTCGGGTGTCTAAGCTGTGGGAACAGCTTTCTGACACCTTGTCTCAATGTCCCTGTTGAAAAATACTGCCCAAACACTTGCTCATGGACCTGTTGAAGAATAATATCATTAACGCTTATCTTTACTGGCTCATATGTTCAACTTATCATCATAGTGTATGTTGAATATGGAATTTGAAGTTTCTCATGGACCTGTTGAAGAATAATATCATTTACGCTTATCTTTACTGGCTCATATGTTCAACTTATCATCATAGTGTATGTTGAATATGGAATTTGAAGTTTCTCATGGACCTGTTGAAGAATAATATCATTTACGCTTATCTTTACTGGCTCATATGCTCAACTGACCTTCATAGTGCATGTTGAATTTGGAATTTTAAATTTCCATCACATTATATAATTTCCATTGCTCCCGTTACTGCACGTTCTCGGAATTAGACTTCATGTAAAGGCAGATTTGAGTGAGCGCCAGGTGATTCATGCAGGGAAAAGGAGAAATTATGAGACACTCAATGACACACACCAGAACAAAGCAATAATCTTTCAAGTGCCTCCTATTTGAGAAATGTTGTCTTTTTTAGAAAACTGTAACAACGAAACAATTGCTTGAAAAACCTAACGACACCAAGACAAGAATTTAGAACTTGTTAGCACCAACAACAGCAAAGACAAGAATGCCAATTGCGTATTGCTTTTTTTTTTTTTTCGGTTGTCTGATGTACGAGCCTGTTCAACATGTTCCAGAACATTGTTACTACAATATATTCGCGCGCACCTGGAACATAGGAAGCGTCGTCTGCTTCAAAATACTCTCCACTACTAAGAATATTTGGCTTGCCTTCGTTCGTTTTCAATCTCCTGCTACCAAACCCTGAAAGGGCTTAAGTAGCAGAATGTAGTCCAGAGAACGGAATGCGTCGTGTCGTAGCTTACAGCTTGACTGCAATACATCCGACTTCAGCAAACATTCTTTTAGTACCGAGTTAGCATTCCCTCTTCGATCTATTCTCCTTAGCCAGTCTGCCCTAAGAATATTTAATTATCAACGCCTTTTCCAATTTTGGAAGCAGAATTTTGGGGATCGTGCGCAGATGTACTTTTTAATTGCCGTTTATTTATTCAATGGGTTGAAAGTCGTCGTCATTTGTAAATGCATTTGAGTTTGAAAATATTGTTCAAAGTCTGCTGGTGGTCAGGTCAGGTGGGTTGGATTGCTGTGAAAACACACCTGTCTTTGTTTATGCTAGCAGTTCCCGATGGAGCAGTGGCGTACAGGCTGACATATTGTAATGGTTGAAAAACCAGGAGTTATTTCCCGCAACTCTCGCTTTTTTTATCTAGACATTTCTCTGTTAGCGTGTCAAGGCACGATCCTACGAAGATATTTCGTTCTTCTGTTATTTCTCCAACTGCCTGATGACGATTGGAATGCACCTTTTCACAAACCTTGGCATCACCAACGTGTTATAATTCACAGCAACTCATTTATCTAATCCACTGATCACTTTAAAGTTGATGTTTTTCTGAGCGTTGAATGCGTTTCCGTGAACACCATCCCTAGCGTCAAGATAAACATGATGTTGATTCACTGTTGATGAAATTTCGAGAAAAACAAAACGCAATCTAAATTCACATAAACAATCAAAAACATAATGAAACATGTCACAACAAAAAAAAAGCGGGAAAATCCAAATTAGTTTCAAATGTCAATACTAAGCTGCGTCATTGACACGACGTTACTATGACATTGCATTGGCGCGTAGATTCAAAATGTCTGGAATTTTTATGAGCAGACCACAAGTGTTTAAAATACATTTATCGTTCAGATTGTTGTTGTTGTTAAGATAGAAAGAGAGAAGTAGGTAAATGACCCAAGGTACTCAGACATCAAGAATAAAGTCAAGACGAAGTTTCTTACAGTCAACCCAGCCCCTACAGACTAGTCCAGAAAAACGACGCATTGAAAGTTAGAAACAGCTTAAACAGGTCCCCTTGATCGAGTTACTGGAGGAACCTGCGCCTGGACATCTCCTGTCCTACGCAACATGGAAGACACTAAATTGACTTCGAACTCGTGTATCACCCTGCAGGAAAATCTGAAAATATGGGGATACATGGATGATGATGAAACATGCGAATCTGGAGTAACACAAGACCAGGACCATCTGATGATCTGCCCAAACCTCCCGGAGACTTGTAGCACGGATGACCTGCTCAGTGACAGGTCAATTCACGTGGCTGAATACTGGAAGAATGAAGTGTGAAGAAGTGTCTAGGGCAGTGGAAATAAGTAAGTAAGTAACGTTATTGTTGCTAATATTAAATCTTGAATGAAAACACACCGCACAGCTTAGACAGTCGACACATGACCCATCCACTTCAACGAGCAGTGGGTCAACTGTGGATTATTCAGGCTGTAGAATTTTAAAGTCTGACTTCGGTGAAGCAGGAAGCGGCGCCAGAAAGGATGGGCATTTTAAGTCAAACTTGGAACTAGCGGGAAGTGGCACCTGATAAAATGAACATTTGAAATCCTATTAGGATCTAGCGGGAAGTCTGAGAGATGGACATTTGAAATCAGATTAGGATCTAGCGGGAAGTCTGAAAGATGGACATTTTAAATCCGAATAGGTTCTAACGGGAAGTCTGAAAGATGGACATTTTAAATCAGACGAATCAAGCGAGAAGTCTGAATGGATGGACATCTTAAGTCAGACTTTGATCCAGCTGGAAGCCGTATCTCAGACGATGGCCATTTAAAAGCATGCATGGTTCAAGCGGAAAGCGGCACCTCAAAGGATCGGTCATTTCAAATCAGACTTAGATTTATCAAGATGAGACAGCAGTGTGCACAGCCACTAAGCTAAACTAACTATCACTATTGACACCAAACACCATATGATGAGACGAATGTGTCTAATCCGTAGTCCAATCTGGGCAATACCCGAGTGCTCTGTCTGGGACTTTGTGTATGACAAGGACAAGAATAAAACTACTGCCCACAGAGAGCATGTCGCAAGAGGCGACTAACTGTGTGATAGGACTTAACACCAGCCATGGTTAGCTGGTTTATTTAGAGCAGCATAGATGGCGCTAACAGGCTGCGGGTCTACTTTGCACTAGTGTTTGAGTAAATTAAGATGAACTCGCACATCGGTTAACCACATAATTCAGCGGAGTATTAAACTGCTCAAGCCTAGCCCGCTAACCAGGAAGTCCTTCTCCCGGCTATATCCAGCTCATACCAGAGCTAGGACCTGCACAGGGGCATCTGCCTCATGTAGAAGTATAGGTCGAATAAGAACTAATAACTAAGAATGTGTCCAATCTGACATGCTCTTCTTCAGACCCTAAACAGGCTTTAGAGTTGGGTATCATGTAAAAAAACAGACTTTTCTTTTGAATTTGTATCTACAAATAGTTGCCAATCATAACCTCTACTGCATCCATATCTTAGGGCACCACCGTGACTAAAACAGGTCTTGCTGGCGTGTCTAGCCGTTGTGCATTAGCAACGATTTATCAAAACAAATATCCCATAACTCTATACAGAATTACGTGGAGATATATGATCACCTTTGCCCGTCGAAATGCTAGAAGATAATAACGATGAAGGCACAAATCTTCTAGAATAATGTTCCCGTCTACCCGTCCATTGAGACTCGAATTATCCGTGTCAGGCACTAATCTACTATCGATTAGGTACGGTGTAATTATACTGGGCTAATGCGTTCTGTTTACACCGCTCACAAAACAAGACCTTCCTTTCGTCCTGGGGTGGAGAGGGGAATGTTATGTTGTGGCACGCGCAGATTTACGTCATAGCCTGGGTTTAACTAGCACTTCAAGACGGTTCTTCATCGTAGTTAGTTGTCAAGCGGTAGCTTGGGCGACTTTAAGTAGTGGCCGTGTCATATGTGAAGGAGAGGGTGAATCATTATAGAACCTTGTTGAGTTTGATTTTTATGTGTGAGTACAGATGACGAAGACTTTAGAGAAGACGAAATTGACTTTTCAATGTCATATTTAAAAAAAAAATTATACTAGACGGTCAAGATAGACGAGGAAAAATTAACTAGTAATATATTTGAATAATGTATGCTCATTACGATATACAAGAGGACAAGTCAATCAATAAGTCACACATTTATATTTAACTCTTTCAGGGAATGGTTATTTTTAGGTTTTACAAAATTAGTTTGGCGTTTCCAAAAATAATAACTGCATGCTTTTTTTGATGTTGCTACTTTCTACCAAAAGACAGAAACTCGCTTGGTACGGTCAAATATCGAGATCAAAGGGTCTTGCAAATACAATCCTCCACGGAAAGGTGGATCGCAGACGACGAAGAGGCCGGCCCAAAAATAGATGGGAGGATAACATAAAAGAATATTCCAATCTCTCTCCAACCAGAAGAGTCACAGGCAGCGGCATCTGACAGCTAAGGGTGGCGTGGCGTTGTGAGGAAGTCTTCATGTGTGCCCCAACGACCTCACAGGTTACGGGATGACCTGACGTGTCTACCATAATATAGATAAACATATTAATATTATTTATCACTGGTAAAGGGAAATGGTTAAGGGAAATGGACATAGTAAATTGTTGATTTTTGATTATTTTGCAGAAGAAATAGGTTGTAAAAACAAAAACAATTTAAAAAGCAGATCGTTTATATATCAAAATATTATAATTCACCTACATGTGTCCATGGTTTGAAGTGTTGCTATCCATTTTTCTAATAATCGTATACATAAGAATCAAAAGGCCATCAAAACACAGTTTATTTGATGCACGTATGTCCATAAGTATTGAACATATATATTGTACGCAGTCTCCAGAATTAATAATAATATTATTTGGGGGGGGGGGGGTTTCTTTTGTTTGCGTACGCCTTATGTCTCTATTCCCTAAGGCGGTGCGCGTTACATTGTGGTTTTTATGTTGCGCCTGTTGGCCCAGTGCATCCGACTTCAGCATTCATTTTATGTTAGGATCTGCTTCCTCTTGCATTTTCTAAGGGTTTGCTTCCCCGGGGATCGAACCCAGCACTTTCTGGTTGTGAGCTGTGTCACTTAACAACTATCCCACGCCGTCCCCAATATTAAACACATATCAAAGTAGAACCAGTAAACACACTTTAATTGAAATAAACAACGCGTTTGCGACACCTAATACACTCGTTTTGGTAAAATTTCGTTAAGTGAACGATTCCAGTTTTTGCAGTAAAGTATTCGGTTACATTAAAATCTAAATTGCTGTTCTGTAAAACAAAAAATAAAACGTGCTGTCCACTATAGTGACTGAAAATCACGTAGAGTTTTGTTTAAGAGCACTTTAGTGGTTATTGTTCTGGAAAGAGTTGAAAGTAAAAATAATAATAATCTACGCTTAGGGGCCTGTGGCCCTTTGCCTCGTGTCGGCCATACCCATGGCACACTGTTGTGGCGTGGTTCCAGGCGTCGCCCAGAGCGGATAAAGAGGCTGGTACCTGCTGAAGCGATACTGTGCATCGACGGCCCAAGCTTCGCTTCCAGCCGGTCGGGGGAAGACTTTTAATGCAGAGGAACCACTTCTGTAGTGTCTTGTGGGTCGGGGTTTCTTGGTACAGCCGTACACCACGACCGAAGAAAGAAACTCGACGGCGGTCAAGTGTTTCTAAAATTTGGAGGAGGCTTGTATTAGCAGAGACCTCCGTGTTGCGGATGTAGTCATGCCGTTACATTTACAACGACATAGATAAATGAAATACGAAGTTGGTAGCCATGTGTTGTATTACTTACATTGCCCTTATTTCGCAACATAATGGCCACCATTATTGATACTCTTATCACATCACCTTGTCAGTGAAACAATACCTACACCATTCAAGTGTTTACTCTTGTTTCGGCAACATGTCCATTTCCCACGTTGGTCCATCTATGTTTTCATCTTCCTCTGTCTTCATTTTGTATGTCGTTTCTTTTATTCCTATTCTTCTTTGTCTTCTTCTTCAGATTATTATTTCGTTTCCTCTTCTTCTTCTTTTTGTTCTTTTTCTTCTTCATCTCTTTCTTCTTCTTCTACTTCTTCTTCTTCTGGTTCTTCTTCTTCTCTTTCTTCTTCTTCTTCTCTTTCTTCTTCTTCTTCTTCTTCTTCTCTTTCTTCTTCTTCTACTTCTTCTTCTTCTCTTTCTTCTTCTTCTTCTCTTTCTTCTTCTTCTTCTTCTTCTTCTTCTTCTTCTTCTTCTTCTTCTTCTTCTACTACTACTACTACTGTTTCTACTACATCTTCTACTACTCCTTGTTCTTGTCCTTCTGCTTCTTCTTTATTCTTTTTCTTTATTCTTTTTCTTCTTTTTTTCTTCTTCTGCTTAACTTTCTTTTTCTTCCTCTTTATCTTCTCTTTTTTCTTCTTTCTCTTCTACTTATTTTTTCACGGCCTCTTGTTTCTTTCTTCTTTTTTGTTGTTTTTCTTCTTCTTTTACTTCTAATTATTCTGCTACTATTTCTTCTAGTTGTACTTATTCTTCTTCTTCTACTTTTTCTTTTGCTTCTTATTCTTCGTCTTCTTCTGCTTATTCTTTCACTTCCTCTTCATTTTCTTTATCTTCTTCTTCTGCTGTTACGTCTTCCCTATATCTACACTTTACGAAAAGATAAACATCACACAAATCTCAAACTCTCGAACTTAATATCTGGTTTTGCATTTCACTAACAATTTTGCAATCATTCGGTTTGCGTTAAGTTCAAAGTGCTTTTAATTACGGGATCTGTAATTATGTTGTTATTTAGAAACGAAGATTGAAAAGTACGAAGCACTTCTCTTTGTTCTGTACATGATGCTCTTCAAGAAACGATTCATAATACACATCCACACCATGCAAAGTTCATGGTAAAAGATAACGAAAGTATGAAAATGCATAACATTTTTTTATTAATGCATTTAATAATAGATTGGATGCGCATTGCGTTTAGAGCAAGGCTACCTAAAATACACTTAATTGTTGTAAACAGACTACACAGAGTCTTCTAAACCAGTATAAAGAAGTTAAGTTAAGTTAATATTGTTCCTTCAAGTTGTTTCTTGGGTGGAAGGCGTTGTGCTCTGTTTTGCGCCTAATGGCTCAGACAAAACTACTTCAGCACCCATTTTTAAAAGTTTATTTTTTTTCTTTTTGGAGCTTCATTTCATTGAATACCCAAATAAGCATGTTTTAGTTGTGAATTATGTCCGTATAAATGCACACACCGACTCGACCTCTTCTCCAACCTTTTCTCGACATGTCGTTAGTACGCCACGGAATGTGCCACCATAAGTACTAGGAATCTAACATGTTTGCAATCTTCTTCTTCCTTTCCTTCGTCTTTCTCTCCTTCTTTTTCTCCTTCCTTTTCTTTTCCTTCTTCTTTTTCATAATTGTTTTCTTCTTCTTCTTCTTCTTGTTTTCCTTCTTATTCTTTTCCTCCTCCTCCTCCTTCTTCTTCTTCTTCTTCTTCTTCTTCTTCTTCTTCTTCTTCTTCTTCTTCTTCTTCTTCTTCTTCGCTCATTCTCAATCTCCCGCTACCAAGACATGACAGGAACTTTACAAGTACCAGGATGTTGTCCAGACAACGGAATGCGATGTGTAGTAGTTTACAGCTTGATTGCGATATTTTCTCGATTCGGTCCGACACAACAGACTTCAATAGATAATATCGAGTACCATGTTAGCCTTCCCTCTTCTATCGATTCTCCTGAGCCAGTCTGCTCTGTTGCAGCCTTTTATCCAGGACCACCGAGTGGAGGTGTAGAAGTGTCTTGCTAGCTTTGATTCGCTGGCCCTGACGCTAGCAATCACGGTTCAGCATCTTTCTGCAATCTGTAAACATACACTTAAAAACACATCAAGGTACGGTGACAGTATGAGAACAACAACGAAACATACAATTGGCGTTTGTCTTATTGATTTTTCCTTATTGGTTGCCACAATCTCATAACGTCAATGTTGTTATTGTTTTTACGAATCCATCAGCATCCGGGCTCTCGGCCTTCGGCCCAATGCTATGTGGTATCTGCATGTGATTAACAGCTGTTGTCTAGTGCCATACAAATGGTTATGTATCTGACCCCGGAGGAAGAAGTAGTTATCATGTCTTCAATACATTCTGTAGATTTGCTCTCTTCTCTTTTTATTCCATTATCTTCTCCCGTCCATTTTTAATTTCGTATGTAGGTCTCTGAGCTCTTGTTTATGTTCATTCACTAATGTGTGTGTCCGGATCTGTGTGTGTGTGTGGTTTATTTTATTTATTTATTTCATTTTGTATATTTTGTCATTGGTCGCGTTTTGCTGATTTAGTGATGTGTATTCATATGTCCACTGTTTTATGTATGTGTGCAATTATGTTGACCATATCTTGTTTGGTTCACTGTTTTTTTTAAATTAATTGGCATACCGTTTCTCTGCTGCCACATCCTGTTTTGGTAGCGAACATAAAAGGCAAATTTTATATCATGATTTATTTTTATTGTTCGCTTACGAAGACCATTTGCCCGTAACGTATGTATCCTTTTTTTTTTACCTCTCGCGATCTCTGAGCATTGCCTAAATGTCTTTTTTCATGTCAATTTTCCACATGCATTATCCCTGCTCTGTTCATTCCTCCATTACAAGTGTATACACGGTCTTTAAGTACTTTGAAATCTGGTATTAAAACATATAAATATATATATATATATATATATTATAACAGCAGGCCAGGGGACGGCGTGGCCTAGTGGATAAGTGGCACGGCTCACAATCCGAAGGTGCTGGGTTCGATCCCCATCACAGCACCGGCCGTTACCCCGGGGAAGCAAACCCTTAGAAAATGCAGGAGGAAGCAGACCCTTACATAAAATGCATGCTGAAGTCGGATGCATTGGGCCGACAGGCGCAAAATAAAAACCACAGTGCAACGCACACCGCCTTGGGGATTAGAGAAATAAGGCGAACGAAAAAAAAAAAAATAAAAAAAAAAAATAACAGCAGGTTATGCCTGCTGTCAGGCAGTCGAAGGCTATGGTTGGCTGGTTATTGATCCAGCAGCTTGTGGGCTCCTTTCCTTTCACCCAATGCCATTTAGTGGTACCTGCAAGTGTTTGTTAGCTGTTGTTTTGTTCCGTCCAAAAGTGTTTCATAAGACTGACTCCGGGGATGAAAAAGCTCTTTCAAAACACAGGCGAGCGCCGGACATTCAAAGAGATGGTGTTCAAGTTTCAGAGGGATGTGTGTACATCCAGTACTCTGAAGTCTGGTCTGATTGGATGTTGTTCAAGTGACTTTGCAATGTTTACTCCTTTACTTATCACGAGGAAGTCACATTGTTTATTGGGCCGGAACTCCATTACTTTTTTTAACTTTCCCAAGACAACGGCTAACCGCCTACTGCTTTCTATTGTTAAAATCCATGTGTTCTTTCACGTGCACATCTTGAAGACAGGATATCCGTGCTTTACGTCCGTCTTCAATATAATTATGTGCGGATCGCATTTCCCTTGAGACCAGGGCACACTTGCAAGTCGGAGGAGGATTCGAAACCAGACCTTTCACGCTTTCGTTTCTAAAGAGACAAGCGCCTGTACATCTGAGTTAACGAAAGACGATAGTGAAGTAATGGATTCATCGATTTCGAATCCTTTACATTTCTCTCCTCCCATTCACTCAAAACATTAAAACCATAAATTAAACCCAACCCTCCCTTCTGCCCCTCTCACTCCTCCTCAGACAAAATAAAATTATAAAAATGTATACAATTAAATATGAAAGTAAATAACATTAACACTTTTCAAATTAAATAAACATATACGTACGAAAATGGCGTCATACTGAAAGAGCAAAAAAAAAAACAAGAGCAACCGTATTTCAGACATACATGAATTAATTGATTATAAAATATGATCTATGGGCCAACCCATCACAACTGCCATGATTCATTCTGCCTGTTTTGCAAAGAATGTTACAGGTTATGAAGCGTAAGGCTATGACGCCATGGCGAGGCTACTTTAAGTACGGGGAAGCCAAAACTGTGTTCATGTGCTGAATAGTAGGTTCTGTACGTTAGTGTTTAGCAGAATGGCGCTGCTAGTGCGTGATTAAAAATTAATTACCCATAGTAAGCGATGATGGGGACATTATCAGACGGTTTTCTCTTGATGATGTAACTTGTGCTGTATTTTGATTATAGTGGGAAAGTAGCTGTTCTTCTCTGCGTTCGGGATCTTTTGATCATGCTATATCTGCAGGCCAGTCGCCATGATGAAGTATAAAGTCTTCACCAGGTCGGAGCGGCTGCCGCACAGCTTTTGTCTCAGCTCCGCACCCTCTGGTCAGGTCTGGTATCTTATTTATCTATAGATTGGGCATTCCTGTAGAATATGCTCAGGATTCTGGCATCCTGTTCCACACGGGCACTCATCGGTGTGAGATCTTCAGTCGGTAAAGATGTTCTAGTAGTCTGCAGTGTCCAGTTCTCAGGTGAAATAAGGTAGTTTGTTGATTTCTTTGAGTTGGTGAATTTGGACTGGCGTACTGCTTATGTTTCTGACTTCTCTCCATTGGGGCATATACTGATTTCTGATCGGTTGTTTCTGTTGCAGCTTGGCTCTTCATAGTTAATAAGCATTTCTATTTCTGTAGGTTGGTTGGGAATTAGTTCTCCATATTTTTGGTGTAGGTGGTTGGATATATGAATGAAGCGCTGGTCATAAACTTCACTCTCTGGTCCCGAAACGTCTTGGGTCAGTGGCAAGACATAATTCAAGATAACTGGAGATAGTTCAGAATGCATGCACTCAGGTCCCACCTAATTTGAGATCCGATTTTAATTGAAACCTTCAGGGCTCGAACCAACGCCGTTTCCGTTCATCGCTTTAGAAAACAAGTGCCTTACCTCTCGACCACATTTAGTGGGTGTACATTGTTTATAGAGGCAGTGTTCTTGTGGAAAGTATGACGCTACAATGTTTTTGTGAATAATTTTCTCGTTGCTTCATGTTGTTGAAGAAAAGGCTCAGTACTGTACTTGGCTTACCATAACCAGCTGTGTACGAAAGTCTGATTTCAGTAATTTCCTGTGCGGTTTCATATCAATTGTGTATGCATTGTGAGATTGCCAGTCCCATGCATAACCTTCCTTACTTGCCTCTTACTACACTTACGAAAGATGCAAAACTCATTAGTCTTCTTCGCGCGTTTTGTCTTGTTCGTGCTTTTCAGCGTCAGGTTATGATGAAGTTTCTTGACCGGGCCCTAGAATGTGCTTCGCTGATTTACTGCTTGTGTTAATTGTGCTGTCTATCATTTCTGTTATCGGTCCTTGCCTTTTTAGCCATTATATATATATATATATATATATATATATATATATATATATATATATATATATATATATATATATATATATATATATATATATATATATATATATGTATATAGCATTGTTTTCTGAGGTATACTATGTGGTATTTGACGTGTCACGGGAATGAACCATTTGATTTGTTGTCACTTGATGAGGTCTAGAACTGGTGTTGTATCTCCTACTTCTCTCCTAATATCTTAGTTTCTGATTCCCTTCATTTTTGTTACTCCAAGCATTATGTGTAGGCGTTTAATTTATGTTATTATCGATATTTAAAAAAAATGGTTTTAGTTAATGTCCAGATCTGGCACTGATAGCACAATGTGAGTATGATAATCGTGTTGTACAGCTTTCCTTTTGTATCTACTATGAAGCTCTTATATTCCACTATAAAATGACATTTACCGAATTACTTCACTTGCGTTATTGCATTTGTTTTAGATTTCGGTGTCGCTTTGCCACCTGCTGAGATTATGTTACCCAGGTACGTGAACATTTTTACCTGGTTTTCTTTTTGGTTTTGTATAACTTTCCTTTTTTTTTTGTTTTTACTTGCAATCGTCATAACTTCGGTTGTGTATGTTTATTTTCATACAGTAATTCGTCCAGTCAATCTAAATTTAATATAAATTTCATAAATTAGAGAATCCGAGAAGCAGAGTACCGCTTTCGCTTCTAGTGGCCAATGTGCTTGTGTACAACTTGGAGAACTTACGGTCTCAATGTGATGTTGAGATATGCCTAGTAGATTACCATGGGACTTTTCTATACTTCATAGGATGTACTTCTTATTCTTATTTCTTTTACCGTCTCACTTTCCACCAGGTTGTAGCCCAAAGTCGTGATATGTATTTGTTTTTCGCCTCTCTCGTGGTTCGAGTAACATTTATCCCCATTTTACGGTAGGTCTCTTTTATGTTGGCTATCCACCTGTTCCTCGGTCTACCGCTAGCCCTTCTTTCTGATGTTCTCCTGTAGAAGGTTGCATGAACAATATGGTCTGGTTGCATTCTCGCAATGTGGCCAATCCAATGCATTCTCTGTCCCTCTATGTGCTGTAGGCAGGGAATTGTTCCAACCTTTTCCCGAATATTCATATTTGTTATTCTGTCTCTTCTGCTCTTGTTAATAGCCTTTCGTACACACTAACACTAACTTTCGTTCCTGGGCCTTATTCACTGCTCATGTCTGACACTGGTAATTCAGGGTTGGGATGAAGATACTATTTATCATCTGCTTATTTGCTTGGAGGGACATGTTATGGTGCTTTACTAGTGGAGACAGCTGATATGTGACAGCGTTTGTCCTCTGCACTCTCGTCTCTATCTCTTTGCCGAGTGTGCCATCCTCAGTGAAAACAGTAAAAATAGGATGTACAAAGACAGATTAGTCACATGTATGTGTACTGTTTTTGGATCAAAAATTATGCCAGTGGAACACTGTTTTGCAGATATTTTTTAATATATGATATGCTGTGAGAAATCAGTTTGAGGCTTCTGTTTCAGATAAACAGGCCAGGTATCTGCTGAGCAGGGCGGAGCAAGCGAGGCAAAAACCTCCAGTTTGAGAATGGAGATGAATCAGTGACCTCGGCTCTGAGATGGTTTTGTAAGACCTCATTAACAAGGGCAGTCATCGTGTCAGACTCCTAATTATTTTTGATTAACTAGGTCTTAGGAGTTATTCGTTCTTTCGCATCTGACGTCAAGTTGAAGAATGTGCAGGTGTGTCTGACTGGTGAGTGGGGGTGTATAAACCTATAGTAAGTATTGTTGTTACCCACAACAGGGGATGTATGTATTTAATACGTCCTGTGCAATGAGCTGCACATGTTGGATTGTTTTATATGGGTTTGGTTCTGCTGAGCTAGTAGGTCCGTTTGTAGGAACTAACTTGTTTATGCATTTCTTAAGACTAAAACAATCTAGCTTTGTCCAATTGTAGTTAGACTGCTGTTGGGGAATGACGCTGTTAGAGAATTCAGTATACTAAGTCAAGGTTTGTCCCAAAATAGTTGTTAGAAACTTTAGTATACATTCACAGTTTGTGCCATAGTAGTTACACTTCTGTCTCGGACAATGCAGTTGTAAGAGACATCAATACACCAAGTCGTAGCTTATATTACATTTGGAGGCATGTACCTTTCCTAGTTGCATTGTACTTACTTAGTTGTGTACTAGGTACGCATTTACAGCTGGGTTGACTGGAGCGTGACGGTAATGAGAGTTTAACCCCATACCTTTGCCGTTGGAAGCGAGTGATATTCCACTTTGCTAACTAGACTCTCTTAGTGAAATTATACTGCGAACTTCCGTAGTAAGAAAGTTTAAACCACATTGCAGTATGAACCATACTTTTTAACATAATAATGAAAAGAGGTTCAACATATGTGTTCTGATCTAAGTTTGAAGATTATTCATCCAGGATTGTTGATGTTGTCATTTTTTTTTGTCTGGAAGCGTCATTTGTATAAACATGTTCGCCAATCTGTGTTGGCGAGTGCCTGTATTGAGTATAATTACTATTTTCTGCAGATACTATATACTGGCCAATACCACTAGCTCATGTTGTTTGTAACGTTCTCTGAAAACAAGTTGTTCTTTGTAACGTTCTCTGGAAACAAGTTGTTGTTTGTAACGTTCTCTGGAAACAAGTTGTTGTTTGTAACGTTCTCTGGAAACAAATTGTTTTCATGGTAGTCTGACTGACGAGATCACCGTTTTGGAAAGCACAGAGTGCATCACCAACACGATGGTCGGGCTGCTGCCACACTGCTTGTTTCCAGGAGGTGCGAGGATGTGCTTGAGGTAATTTATGTGAGGTAGTGTCTTGGTACGAATGTTTACCTGTCAGTGATGGCAGGTACGGTGTTGGTCAATATGTTCACCTGTCAGTGATGTGAGGTAGTGTCTTGGTCAGTAAGTTCACCTGTTACTGATCTCATGTAGTGTTTTGGTTAGTATGTTGACCTGTCACTGATGTAAGGTAGTGTCTTGGTCAGTATGTTTACATGTCACTGCTGTGAGGTAGTTTTTTGGTCAGTATGTTCAACCGTCACTGATGTGCGGTAGTGTCTTGATCAGTATGTTCACCTATCACTGATGTGAGGTATTGTCTTGGTCAGTATGTTCACATGTCACTGATGACAGGTACGGTCTTGGTCAGTATGTTCACCTGTCACTGATGGCAGGCACGGTCTTGGTCAGTATGTTCACCTGTCACTCATGTGCGGTAGTGTCTTGGTCAGTATGTTCACATATCAATGATGTGCGGTAGTGTCTTGGTCAGTATGTTCACATATCACTAATGTGACGTAGTGTTTTGGTCCGTATGTTCACCTGTCACTGATGTGAGGTAGTTTCTTAGTCAGTATGTTCACCTGTCTCTGATGTGTATATTTCACCTGTCGCGAATGTGATGCAATACGTTGATCAGTTTCTGTTGTCTCTAATGTGAGATAGGCTTTTCATAAATATGTTTAACCTGTCGCTGACGTGATGTGTAGGTATGGTCAGTATGTTTCACCTGTTGCTGAGGTGATGCGTGGGTATATTCAGTATGTTTCACCTGATACTGACATGAGAGAAGTTGCAGTGTGTTTCACCTGATACTGACATGAGAGGGGTACATTAAGTTTCATCTGATACTGACATGAGAGGGAATGCAGTGTTTCACCTGTGGCCGAGGTGATGCGTGGGTGAAGTAAGTATGTTTCACCTGATACTGACATGAGATAAGATGCAGTATGTTTCACCTGATACTGACATGGGAGGGGGTACAGTATGTTTCACCTGATACTGACATGAGAGGGGATGCAGTATGTTTCACGTGATACTGACATGAGAGGGGATGCAGTATGTTTCACCTGATACTGACATGAGAGGGGATGCAGTATGTATCACCTGATACTGACATGAGAGATGATGCAGTATGTTTCACCTGATACTGACATGGGAGGGGATGCAGTATGTATCACCTGATACTGACATGAGAGATGATGCAGTATGTTTCACCAGATACTGACATGAGAGGGGATGCAGTATGTTTCACCTGATACTGACATGAGAGGGGATGCAGTATGTATCACCTGATTCTGACATGAGAGATGATGCAGTATGTATCACCTGATACTGACATGAGAGATGATGCAGTATGTTTCACCTGATACTGACATGAGAGATGATGCAGTATGTTTCACCTGATACTGACATGAGAGATGATGCAGTATGTTTCACCTGATACTGACATGAGAGATGATGCAGTATGTTTCACCTGATACTGACATGAGAGATGATGCAGTATGTTTCACCTGATACTGACATGGGAGGGGGTACAGTATGTTTCACCTGATACTGACATGAGAGGGGATGCAGTATGTTTCACCTGATACTGACATGAGAGGGGATGCAGTATGTTTCACCTGATACTGACATGAGAGGGGATGCAGTATGTATCACCTGATACTGACATGAGAGATGATGCAGTATGTTTTACCTGATACTGACATGGGAGGGGGTACAGTATGTTTCACCTGATACTGACATGAGAGGGGATGCAGTATGTTTCACCTGATACTGACATGAGAGGGGATGCAGTATGTATCACCTGATACTGACATGAGAGATGATGCAGTATGTTTCACCAGATACTGACATGAGAGATGATGCAGTATGTTTCACCTGATACTGACATGAGAGATGATGCAGTATGTTTCACCTGATACTGACATGAGAGATGATGCAGTATGTTTCACCTGATACTGACATGAGAGATGATGCAGTATGTTTCACCTGATACTGACATGAGAGGGAATGCAGTATGTTTCACCTGGCGCTGTCATGAGGTGGAAATCTGCATCACAATATGTAACTTACACCTGATGTGATGTTACATTCTTGTCTGACCCCAATGCGAGTTAGGTCTAGGTGAGGATTTTGCACCTCACCCTGGTGGAAGTTATGGTCATTTCGGGTTTGTTTTAGTCATGCTGAGGTAAAGGTGAGTCGTATTAATAATGTTTCAACTGACACTGACTCTAGGTGTGACTCCCGCTGGTTTATCTAGATACTGGTATCAGTTGTAACAACGCAGACATTGTTATCGGGTACAATGTATCGACGAATGCAGTGTACTAGCCATCATCATGTTACGTGGTGTGAAATTCCCTGCCTTGCTGCACTTTATACACTAACAGTAAACCATGTACCCATTTACATCTCGGTCTACTGGAGCGTGTCAACATCGGTGATTGAACTCGGTACATGTCACATAAGAACTTACCGCTCACCTCGCTGCTGATCAGACGCTCTGGTTTGCTTGAAATTGGTCGAATAATTACGTTTCTTCACATATTCTGGGAGAACACGCCTGGATAAACACTGGTGTTGCAGTGTATCCATGTGGAACTCCTCCGATTGCGTATTGGTTCACATGAAGCTACCTAGACTAGCAGCTGCGTAGAGGTTCAACAGCCCACAGACCTCAAATCGAGACAATTGAGATTGCGCTCTCTTAACTGATATTAATGAACCAGAACCGTTTGATGTTATCAACAGTGGAAACGGAATTAAATTCGCTCTGTCACTTAAGGTAATCTGGAGGCAGTGCAACTTTTTATCGTATTTCCTGTTCTTCTCTTCCCCCCATTTTGATCTATCTCCTTTATTTTCTTTTATGTTTTGATTGTTTCTCTGTTTCCAATTGCTATACTGTTGTACGACTTTAATTTATATTGGTGCGATGGTGAATGTTTGATTTGTTAGTGTGAGAAAAACATGTCGCTTCGCCATTGCTTTCGCCGCGTCGTGTGCTAACTATGCTTGTTTATTTCACCCCCAACAGAAAAACAACATATTAATTTCAGGAGATCATATCCGCTGTTTTTATAATAGGTATGCAAGTATCGAAACCATTAGGTCATTCAACTCTATGTAATACAATGTATGCATCGTATTAAATTTCTCAATTAGTAACGCTATACTTTCTTCTGATTGTTACTTCGTCTAATTTCTCTCTTTTTTTTTCTTTTTTTTCCCATTTGATATATGTTTCTATAGCCAGCCTCTTTTTTCTTTTTCATTCTCGTTACTTGTTCTTTTTGCTTGTTGTTCAATCTATTTCTTTATCTTACTGTTTCTTCTGATTTATCTAATCTACTTGTTTTGTTTTTATTTCTCTTGTTTGGCTTGGCTTCGTTGATTCTCAATCTCCCACTACTAAACCCTGAAAGGGCTTAAGTAGCAGAATGTAGTCCAGAGAACGGAATGCGTTGTGTCGTAGCTTACAGCTACGATATTTGCACCTTTCGGTCAAACACATCCGACTTCAGCAAACATTTTTTGAGTACCGGGTTAGCATTCCCTCCTCGTTACCATCTCTTTAGCCAGTCTGCCCTGCTGCAGCCTTTTATCCAGGATCACCGCGTAAAGGTGTCGAAGGGTTTTGACAGCTCTGGGACGCTGACCCTGACGCTAGCAGTCAGCTAGGGGTCGCTGACCACTGCAGCTCATGCGCTGCTCAGCATATTGATCCCATTTCTCTTGTTTGATATTTATTCTTAATTTCTTGTGCTTTTGTATCTATTTCGTTTGTTCTTGTTTATTCGTTCAGCTATTTCAGTTGCCTGAAGGAGGCTGCGTGGCCTAGGGTGAAACTCGCTCGGTTTTCACAATTCCAACGTTCCAGGTTCGATTCCCACTTGTGTCCAGTTTGGGCATTTTGTCGGGAGAATGCTCCTCCACGTACAGAAAGTAATGGCAACCTACCGTACTGCAAACTTGCCAAGAAACTTATAACAGCCAAATAGGTGACGGTTGTAAGAAGCTACGTTCTGTAAAAGGACATGCGACTTACTTACTTTTTCTATGCTTCATTCTTCCTGTCTCTTTCTTTAACTCATTAATTCTGTTTGTTTATCTTTCTTTTTGTACCACTTTCTTTTTTTTTCCTAGGCTTATTTTAAATTCTTATGGGCTATTTCTTTCTTTCATATAAATGTGTCCCCTTGTATTTTATATCTCCTTTCCATTTTTCGGTTTTTTTAATCTTATTTTTCAAGTAAATTTTAATTCTTTCCAGTTTCCTTTCTTTTTCTTGTTTTCCTTCCTCTTGTTTTTCTTTTTCTTGTTTCTAAATGTACGTATGTCAATCTTTTTCTTGTAAATCTTTTTCTTGTGAATCTGTTTCTTGTTAACAATTTTCTAGTTTTTGTTTTGTGTTTCAATTTCTTTTTTCGAGAAATTAAAAAAATAAAATCTTTTGCTTGTTCCTCTATAACTTATTTTGTTCTGTTTCTTGTCAATTTTGTATTTGGTTTTCTTTTCTTGTCTATCATTAGCTTGTTTCTTTTTCTGTTTATTTGATATCTTTTGTGTTTTTTTTTTTAATGGTAACATCTTTCTTGCTTTTTCTTTTCTTGTTTACCTAGTTTTTGTTTTTCTATTTCTTTTTCGCTATTTACTGTTTTTCGTTCTTCTTCGTCCTATCTTTTTTCTTCTTGTCTTTCTATCTCTTATTTTGTTCATGTTGTATGTTTTTTCTTCTTGTCATCTTTCAGTAATTTTCTTATTTCTTTCTTCTCGGTTTTATTTTTCATAATTTTTTGTTCTTTCCTCATTATGACTGTAACATTTCGATATTTTTCTTTATCTATTTATTTTTCTCCCTTATTCTTATTCTTGTTCTTTCTTCTTATAATTTCTTTAGTTTTTCTTCCGTTTTTTTTCTTGTTTTTACTTTCATATATTTCTTAATTCTTCTTTTCTTTATAATTCTTATCTTTCTTCTTTCGTGTTCCTGTCATCGTTCTACGTTTTTTCTTTCATCTTCGTTTATATGTGGTTTTTTCTTCCTTCACTTCCGATTTTGAATTGGTGTCTAAAAACGATGCCTATTACCAGTTGAACCGAAGAGAGCAGGTCGTTGTCTTCAGACTTCGCACTGGCCACAACAGACTGAGGTACCACCTCTTCAACAAATTGAAGATAGGGTGTACCGACGAATGCCCGTGCGTTACTGGTAAAATGACCGCTGAACATCTGCTGCAGAACTGCCCGACATACGAGGATCAGAGAGAGCAGATGTGGCCATTGCCAGTGGAACTGCAAGACAAGCTCTATGGTAGTGGCGAGAGTCTCAGGATGACCGCCGCTTTTTTCGAGAAAATAATGGTTACTGTCTGACTGTGTACGCAGAAGAAGAAGAAGAAGAATTGGTGTCTTTTAAATTGAACGTGTATGTGTTTCTTTTTCTTATCTCTCTTTTTGTTCACTTCATTTACGTTTATCAATCTTCTTGATTTTTTATTATCTTTATTCTTGTTGCTGCATCTTTAATTTGTTCTTTGAATTTGATGTTAAGACTTGTTATTATTATGTCTCTTTTTGGTTCAATTCGTTCATTGCTTATCATCCCTTTTCTTTGTTCTTGTACTTGATAGTTTCTTTTTCTTTTTGTATTCATAATTGTTCGTTCTCAATATTGTTATTTATCTTTTACTGTATTCCTATATTCCCTTTATTTCTGGACTTTTTATGCTTCTTTGTCTATTTAAAAAAATTATGTTTGCTTATCTTTTAAACGGGTTTTCTTCTTGGCTATCAAGTTCTTGTCCATTCGTTGTTATTTTTCGATTTAATATTTGTCCGATATCTTTTTGTTGCCCTTTCATTTCCCTGTTCTTTCTTCCATTTATTTTTTTTGTTTTTGTGTGCAACTTCTTCTGATCTAATTTCTACTAATATTGTTTCTACTTATATCTGATGTTACGTCTTTTCTATTCTTTAACAATTTCTTCATCGCCGCTTCATCTCTCGCTGCATTTTTAACCACTTTTTGTCTTACTTCACGTGTTTCTCCATTCTTCTTTAACTTTCATCAAACATGTTTCCCTTTTCTGTCTGTCTATTTATGTCTTCTTCGTCTGATCTTTTCTATGTTTTTGTTTTATCATGTTACTACAAACTCGGTATTTAGTTTTTATATCTAATCTCCAAGTACTAATCTTCGCTTCATCCTTTGTTCTTTTTTTTATATTCGTTATATTTTTGTGTTCTTCGTTGAAAATTGAATTATATTCTACAACATCTCCTTTCTTCTTATTTGTTTTCATCCGGCACTACTTCTTTCTTCTTCGTTTTCGTCTTATGTTTCTTCTACTTGTTCTTCTTCTTCACCTTCTTTTTATTTTTCATCTTTATCTTCACATCTTCTTTCTCCTTCTTCGTCTTCTTCTTTCTTTCTTCTTCTTCTTCTTTATCTTCTTCTTCGTTTTTCTATTTCTTCTTCTTTGCCTTTTTCTTTGCCTTCCTCTTCGTTATGTTCTTCGCCTTCTTTTTTTAATTTTTCTCTTGTTTTCCTTTTTCTTTTTTTAATGTTTCTTCTTTTTCTATTTCTTTCTCTTCTTCTTCGACTCGTTCCGCTTCTCTTTCTTCTTCTTCTTTTTTCTTCTTCATCTTCAAGTGCCCGGTCTGGAGCAGCCGTTGACTATCATGACATTCCATCTTAATCTTTTCTAACTCTAACGAGGTTGTTGTTGCTCATGATGTTGTGTGTTGCTCACGACGTTGTTGGTTGTCAATTGTTTATGCCTTGCACGTACATCCTTCGTTGCCAACCCTGTGCCCACCTTCCTGGTATCTGCCCACATAGATAAATATCCTCCACGCCTCCTCCTCCGTTAATATGTCTTATAAATTTCATTTGTCTTTTCCTGATGGTTTTGACGAGCGATCTCGTAACACCCGCAGCCATGATTACTTGAGCATTTGTTTTTTTCTCTGTCCACCAAATTCTCAATATTCTTCTCGTAAGCCATATTTCCGATGCCTTCAGTTATTTCACCATTTTGTTGCTGGTTTATCCCTCTTGTTCTTCTTCTTTTTCCTCTTATTGTTGTTGTTGTTCTTTTTCTTCTCTTTCGTCGTCTTCTTTTTCTTCTTCTTCTTCTTCGTCTTCTTGTCTTCTCTTTCTTCATCTCTTTCTTCTTTTCCATTTTCTTCGTCTTCTTCATCTTCTACTTCGTCTTCTTGTCTTCTCTTTCTTCATCTCTTTCTTCTTTTCCATTTTCTTCGTCTTCTTCATCTTCTACTTCGTCTTCTTGTCTTCTCTTTCTTCATCTCTTTCTTCTTTTCCATTTTCTTCGTCTTCTTCATCTTCTACTTCGTCTTCTTGTCTTCTCTTTCTTCATCTCTTTCTTCTTTTCCATTTTCTTCGTCTTCTTCATCTTCTACTTCGTCTTCTTGTCTTCTCTTTCTTCATCTTTTTCTTCTTTTCCATTTTCTTCGTCTTCTTCATCTTCTACTTCGTCTTCTTCATCTTCTACTTCGTCTTCTTCTTTCAGTTCTATTGCAACAGTTACGTCATGTGTGAAGATAACTGTTCATTTACTAAGCCGTAGCCTCTTTGAGGTGGGTTGGCCAATTCTCTTTCTTGCTGTTTATACCTTCCTCAACTTGTACGCAAGGTACCAATTTACAGATTGCTCGACTGGAGGAACGGTTATACCAGAAACAAACCAAATGCCAGAGCTTGTTCGTCCGTGAATTCGAACTCGAGTACGCTATAATCCCAGTGTAGCACTTCAGCTCACAGTCGACTAGACTACACGCACCAATTTATTATTGCATATTAAACATATCCAAAACAAAAGAATGGACTACTCGTTGTTATATAATTTGTTGGGCTTATGGCGATACGTCTGTTTTTCATTCGTTTGCTCAACCTAGTGAAAGTTTCGTTGATGACAGTCCTTTTCCATATCTTTGTATCACATCTGCTATTTGATGTCAGTGTGAAACTTCAATATTAAAATGGATTGACGTCTTTGATTTGGTCACTGTCGCTTTTCATAGATCATGCTTCATCTTTCTCTATTTTCTTTTCGTTGTGTTATTATGTTCTTATTAGTCCTCTTCCAGTTTGTTATCTTCTCGTTCTTGTTGTATTGTGTTTGTAATAATGTTTCTCTGCCTTCCTATTTATTTTATTTAAATTTCTCTACTTGAAAAAAAAAAAATTGCGCCTCATTTTTGTGTGCCTTCTTTTAAATCAATTCTTCTCTTTGTGTTTTCTATTTATGCATTTATCGATCTCTTTCGTATTGATTTTTAGCTGTTCCCTCTATTAATTGCATCTTCAAAATCTTCATTCGCTCGCTCCACTTCTCCTCCTGAGTGTTTGAATGGCTGTACAGTTAGAGCGCATGTCTCTAACGGCGAAATTGAGCTGTGGATAACATTACCGCATTACATTGCAGTCTACACATTGGTAACGGACCGTGCAAGCTGTAAAGTAGGGTCATAGCTTATACAACCAAACTTATTTTATTGTTGTTTCTGTTGAATACCCACAATGAGTAAGTCTACTCTTTTAGGCGGGTTGTAGTAGCGTCCATCATATCCCGAGCGTGCTGATGAAGGTGGCGCGGTCCTCCAGGCGACAGTGCTATATCATTGGCTTCATCTGCGCGACGCTCACTTCTATGCGAATAAAATCAAAATGATAAAATAGGACATTTTTCGTTCGCTTGTTCGCATCTTTTTCTATCATTTGGTGGTGATGGTATTCCCTCGATTCTTCTCATTTATAATTGTTACGTGATTCGTCGTGTCCAACCTTTATTATTTCTTCCTAATTATTAAATTATTAAACACCATATTCAGGCCTTGGTAACACACAGACACAGAAGTAGAACAATATTTTACACATGACAGTTTTCTGTCCTATCGGTAACCTCACGGAAGAATGTCATAAATACTGGAGCTTTAGGAATAATGACTGGCGTATGACGACATACACGATGTACCGATACTGTAATTATGAAATTCGCTGGCATCTGAAAAGTTAATTTGAAAGCATCGACATCACAATCATCATCATCATCATCATCATCATCATCATCATCATCATCATCATCAGTCCCGTAACCTAGAAGGTCGTTGAGGCACCGTTATTGCAGTTTGTGGAACCAGTTCACGCCATACGATTCGGTTTTTCACCAGGGTATTAGTTTCAGCTACAGACCTTCCCTGTCCATAATTTTTATATTGTCCTCTCATCGCTTTTTGGCCTCCCTCTACCACGCTTCCCAGGCACAGTGCTTTGCAGGAAGGTCGTGGTCAGCCCCATAGTCAATAGGTTGTTATACTGGCCTCCTTCCTAACAATTTCAAGATCACTCTCGTGTGTAAAGGCGATCCAGGTATGAAATGCTAAGAATTCTTCGTAAGCATCTCATTTCCATTGCGCACATTTTACGACCTAGTGCAGCCGTCAAAGTTCAAGTCTCACACGCGTAGAGCAATACCGAGGTAACCATTGTATACATTAAAGTCAGCTTCAATTTAAGGCTAATGTTCTTGTATTTCCAGATTATTCGAAGTTTTATCAGGGCGACCATGGCATGGCTGTTCTTGAGTGGATCTCAGCTCTAGACATGCATGTCTGCTCCCAGATATTTGAACCGCATAACACTTTCTTGAGGTTCACCTTTGACCATATTCGGGTTTAACACACACTCTGGGACATTGACCACAATCTTACTCTTCTCTGCACTAATTTCCGTCCCGAATTTCTGGGCAGCACTGTCCAGATTTGCGACTAGTCTTGCAAGTTCAGGTTCTGTTCCAGCCAGACCGGTAATGTCGTCGGCAAACCGGAGGTTGGTGAGTATGTGTCCACCTAAACTGACCGTCCCTACGTGTTAATCCGATGCTTCTGACATAATGCGTTCTAGAACAACATTGAAAAGTGTCGGAGAGAGGATACACCCTTGACGCACGCCAACTGTAGTGTGGAACCATTCACATGTAGGATAGCTCTAGTGTCTAACAGTTTAAGCCACTTGGTAAATAAGAATAATATATGGATGACCTGTTACAGTTGGAAGGGTGTAGGTGGGGATGAGGGTGGGGTTGTGGGTGGGGTTGTGGGTGGAGAGGCGGCGTTGACATTCATTCTCACCTGAAAAAATAAATTTTGATTTTTTTCCGGGATCTGGGATCCACGACTTACTTCCCCTGTCCTGGACAGTGCGACTTACTCCCCCTGTCCAGGACACCAAGACTTACTTCCCCTGTCCTTGACACCACAACTTACTTCCCCTGTCATGGACACCACAAAATACTTCCCGTGTCCCGGACATCACAACTTACTTCCCCTGTCCTGGACACCACGATTTACTTCCTCTGTCCTGGACACCACATAATACTTCCCCTGTCCTGGACACCACAACTTACTTCCTCTGTCCTGGACACCACGACTTACTTCCCCTGTCCTGGACACCACATAATACTTCCCCTGTCCTGGACACCACAACTTACTTTCCCTGTCCTGGACACCACAATTTACTTCCTCTGTCCTGGACACCACATAACACTTCCTCTGTCCTGGACACCACAACTTACTTTCCCTGTTCTGGACACCACGACTTACTTCCCCTGTCCTGGACACTAAATAATACTTCCCCTGTCCTGGACACCACATAATACTTCCGCTGTCCTGGACACCACGATTTACTTCCTCTATTCTGGACACCACATAATACTTCCCCTGTCCTGGACACCACAACTTACTTCCCCTGTTCTGGAAAACCAAGATTTACTTCCCTGTCCTGGACACCACAATTGTCTTGCAAGCCTTTACTGTGGACCAACTTCACATGTAATCCTATATCGTGGCCCCTCTTCACATGGGAGCCTACCTGGAGGTTTCTATTCATAGGCATGCCTAACGTGTGATCCCTCTGAAGATGTAGTTCTACCGTGTGTTCTCACTCCACATGTAAATCTACCATATGTTCTCACTCCACATGTAAACCTACCGTATGTTCTCACTCCACATGTAATCCTACCGTGTGTTCTCACTCCATATGTAATCCTACCGTATGTTCTCACTCCACATGTAATCCTACCGTATGTCCTCACTCCACATGTATTCTTACCATATGTTCTCACTCCACATGTAATCCTACCGTATGTTCTCACTCCACATGTAATCCTACCGTATGTTCTCACTCCACATGTATTCCTACCATATGTTCTCACTCCACATGTAATCCTACCGTATGTTCTCACTTCACATGTAAACCTACCATATGTTCTCACTCCACATGTAAACCTACCGTATGTTCTCACTCCACATGTAAACCTACCTTATGTTCTTACTCCACATTTAAACCTATCGTATGTTCTCATTCCACATGTAAACCTACCGTATGTTTTCACTCCACATGTAAACCTACCGTATGTTCTCTCCACATGTAAACCTACCGTATGTTCTCACTCCACATGTAAACCTACCGTATGTTCTCACTCCACATGTAAACCTACCGTATGTTCTCACTCCACATGTAAACATACCGTATGTTCTCACTCCACCAGTAAATATACCGTATGTTCTCACTCCACATGTAAACCTACCGTATGTTCTCACTCAACATGTAAACATACCGTATGTTCTCACTCCACATGTAAACCTACCGTATGTTCTCACTCCACATGTAATCCTACTGTATGTTCTCACTCCACATGTAAACCTACTATATGTTCTCACTCCACATGTAAACCTACCATATGTTCTCACTCCACATGTAATCCTACCATATGTTCTCACTCCACATGTAAACCTACCGTATGTTCTCACTCCACATGTAATCCTACCGTGTGTTCTCACTCCACATGGAATCCTACCGTATGTTCTCACTCCACATGTAATCCTACCGTATGTTCTCACTCCACATGTAATCCTACCGTATGTTCTCACTCCACATGTATTCCTACCATATGTTCTCACTCCACATGTAATCCTACCGTATGTTCTCACTTCACATGTAAACCTACCATATGTTCTCACTCCACATGTAAACCTACCGTATGTTCTCACTCCACATGTAAACCTACCTTATGTTCTTACTCCACATTTAAACCTATCGTATGTTCTCATTCCACATGTAAACCTACCGTATGTTTTCACTCCACATGTAAACCTACCGTATGTTCTCTCCACATGTAAACCTACCGTATGTTCTCACTCAACATGTAAACCTACCGTATGTTCTCACTCCACATGTAAACCTACCGTATGTTCTCACTCCACATGTAAACATACCGTATGTTCTCACTCCACCAGTAAATATACCGTATGTTCTCACTCCACATGTAAACCTACCGTATGTTCTCACTCAACATGTAAACATACCGTATGTTCTCACTCCACATGTAAACCTACCGTATGTTCTCACTCCACATGTAATCCTACTGTATGTTCTCACTCCACATGTAAACCTACTATATGTTCTCACTCCACATGTAAACCTACCATATGTTCTCACTCCACATGTAATCCTACCATATGTTCTCACTCCACATGTAAACCTACCGTATGTTCTCACTCCACATGTAATCCTACCGTGTGTTCTCACTCCACATGGAATCCTACCGTATGTTCTCACTCCACATGTAAACCTACCGTGTGTTCTCACTCCACATGTAAACCTACCGTATGTTCTCACTCCACATGTAAACATACCGTATGTTCTCACTCCCCATGTAAACCTACCGTATGTTCTCACTCCACATGTAAACCTACCGTGCCGATATTAGAGATGATGTGCACCTCATGAATGCCGAGAGAAAGGTCGGCCGTAGTATTCCTACTGACAGAGTCAACCAAATCGGACACTCACTTGGAAAGGGACAAATCGGACACTCACTTGGAGAGGGACAAATCGGACACTCACTTGGAGAGGGACAAATCGGACACTCACTTGGAGAGGGACAAATCGGACACTCACTTGGAGAGGGACAAATCGGACACTCACTTGGAGAGAGATAAACCGGACACTCACTTGGAGAGGGAAAAGAGAACAAGTTGGAGCCCTTTAGGTGATGCAGTAGAGCTTATCGGATCGTGAATTTCGTACGCTTCATGAGTTTCTTTGGTGACAGGTTACAGTGGCTCTCCTTACATCCAGAGGAAATCTAGGTAAGATAGACCGAGGTCCTTATGGCTGTTGTGCAAATATAGGTTTGACTGCAGTCTCACCACTATGGGGGCCGCAGTACCGATCCCTACATGGCTAGCGTGATAGCTTTGAACCAGCATCTTACCAGAGAAAAATGCGTTGAGGAGGACTGGGGGAGAAAAGGTGGGAAACAAATGTTGAGGGGGGCGGGGAGGGGGGGGTGTCTTGATCAATATATTTCACCTTACACTTACTTACATAGTCTGATCAGTATGTCTCATATGATCCTGACAAACATAGTCTGATCAGTGAATTTCACCTGACCCTGACTAACGTACTTTGATCAGTACATTTCACCTCGCCCTGACTAACATAGTCTGATCATTATATTTCACCTGGCCCTAACTAACATAGTCTGATCAGTATATTTCACATGACCCTGACTAACATAGTCTGAACAGTATATTTCACCTGACCATGACTAACATAGCCTGACCATGACTAACATAGTCTGATCAATATGTTTCATCTGACCGGATGTTAGTTTCTTCTTACCGTTATCCTACTGTAACATAGCGCATGAGCTGCAGTGGTCAGCAACCCATAGCTGACTGCTAGCGTCAGGGCCAGCGAACCAGAGTTGCCAAGACCCTTCTTATACCTCCATGCGGTGATCCTGAATAACAGACTGCAACAGAGCAGACTGGCTAAGGAGAAGGGATCGAAGAGGGAATGCTAACCCGTTACTCCAAAAATTATTGCTTTAGTCGGATGTGTTGGACCGAAAAGTGCAAATATCGCAGTCAAGCTGTAAACTATGACACAACGCATTCCGTTCTCTGGACTACATTATGCTACTTAAGCCGTGTTAGGGTTCGGTAGCGGAAGATTGAGAACGAACAAAGCCAAGCCATATTACTCCAGACGCAAAACGCGTACGGGATAAAAGACCTTGGTTAGTATGCCGTTCCTGAAATGTAAAACTAAAATGTTTTAAGTTCACTCCCGGCCACGTACGACTGTGGAGAACCTAAGCAAACACCAGAACCATTCCTGCAAGACTGGACCTCTTAAACAGATCAAATAGAGACAGTCTGGCCCGGAGGAGCGACTATGCTCGACAAGCTATGAGGAACCGTCGAAGACCTGAAACGCACGGTCTCCTTCGTGAGCCTTACCGAACTAGAAGCATAACATCAGTTGATCGAAGATGAAGAAGAAGTTATAAGCTCACTAATATGAAACTGCAGAAAAACAGAACAGAAAGGCGAAAGTGATGCAGAAAGGGAGTAACGAGCGAGTCATTTTTGAAACCACCTGACATAATTATTGGCAGTCTCTGTTCTGAAATACCCGAGGAAGGCAAGTAGCGGCTGATCTCAACAAAATATGAGAATAAATATGTGGATATAGATACTAAGAAAAAACCCGGATAGTCAGTATTGGCACAAGATAAGAGAACTTGGCATGAATTTATTGACGTGTAGATATGTGGGGTAGGCGGGAGAAGGGGGGGGGGGGGGGTGGGAGGTTTCGAGAGATTAATGTGATTGTAGTGTTTATATCTTGAACAATTATAAAACAGTATGTTTAATGCTAATTTGCGCATTCACTATGACTGTTTGGACAAACACACATTATTCCCCAGGTCTACAAATTACCAGACATACTTTTGGAAGAAGACTAACGTCTGGTGAGGCAAAACATACTGATCAGACATGTTAGTCAGGGCCAGGCAAAACATACTGATCAGACATGTTAGTCAGGGCCAGGCAAAACATACAGATCAGACATGTTAGTCAGGGCCAGGCAAAACATACTGATCAAACATGTTAGTCAGGGCCAGGCAAAACATACTGATCAGACATGTTAGTCAGGGCCAGGCAAAACATACTGATCCAATATGTTAATCATGGTCATGCATAAAATATTGGCCAAGACCCCTACCTCAGCTTCCTCGTAGCCCTCTCTGGAAATAGGATTTTTTCATGACAGCTCGAGTAACGAGGTGAGGGATCGACTTGATCATCATAGTAGTGAGCAAAACGCAGATAAAATCAAGCATAGCACAACCGTTTGGAGGACAGTAGTTCACCTTCATCAGCACGCTCGGGATGTTAGTAAAGCTACTGCAACCGTTTCAGGGCGCATAAAAGAGCAATCCTACTCATTGTGGGCATTCAACAGCAACAACAACAACAACAACAACAACAGAAACAACAACATGACAGACTTCACCCTTTGGAAAACAACTTATAATAAAACCAAACAGAACATAACGTGGTATTTGTAATAAATTCAGATGAAGACATGCGTCTTCATTTGCTGAGTATATTGTGTCAAACCATCTCTTCAATTCTTGTTTATTTCTGCACCACTCACTGTGTCATGCGCAGTACGTCAGATATTAATGTTGTTTGAGTGGCACATCGTTTTCTGGCAAATAGGTCAGCGCGATCCATTCTGTCTAGCTGCATACGGATATCTGAATTACAATAGATAAAGGAAATGCATTTAGAAGTTATCTTCCAAACCTTACAAAATATTAAGCCTGGCACTATACAGTTTTGTCTAATAACATTTACAAGAGTGGTCTTGGTTTGGCTTGGCTTCGTTCGTTCTCAATCTCCCGCTACCAAACCCTAAAATTAAGTAGCAGAATGTAGTTCAGAGAAGGGAATGCGTTGTGTCGTAGTTTACAGCTTGATTGCGATATTTGCACCTTTCGGTCCAACACATCCGACTTCAGCAAGAATTTTGTGAGTACCTGGTTAGCATTCCTTTTTCGATCCCTTTTCCTTAGCCAGTCTGCCCTGCCGAAGCCTGTTATCCATGATCACCGCGGGGACAAGAGTGGTCTGATACCGCTAGGGTGAAATTAAGAACGATACATTAGGTGTCATTTGAATTTCTTCATCACATTCATGATTGCTTACGCATTATAGAGGAAGATATGAATAAATAATACATATATAGTAAGAAATAAATGTTGATGAGAAAGGTTATGTCATATGTGGACTTGTCAATGGTTAGATCACAAGAGAACTTAACTTAATTTAACGACTTTGTGAGAAGTGGACAACGATGTTTACAGAAGGAGGGGAGATAACCAACGATCTTGCGAGATCAGGTCAGGCGCAAATTGTTAACTCACGTCCTTGTTTAAACATTGTTGTCCAGTTCTTCACTCTTATCTTCAACACACTTTTGTCGCCATACAATGCCTGTATTCTACGATTAATGTCAACTGGTCGACATCATTCAGCTGCTTGAAAATCAATTACCGCTCTCTGATCAACTATGGACTGATTACACCTGCCATGTTTTCTTCGTTCTGCTGAGAAAAATATGAGTCGGAGAATAATGAAACTTTGCAAAATTGACGGTTAGCATGAGCTGTTTGCACCAGAAGTGACGTCATTATGCACATCGTTCGTATGTTCATGCGTTGCAGATTGGCCCAGTTTCATTTGAACACGCCTCGTATAATGCACTGATGGACCCTAATTGTTCCAAAAATGTAGTAATATGATTATAAAGCATTCATAGTTAAAATTTCAGAGAATAATTTATCAACAGGGCTAGATTCACTAAGGTATAGAGTAATCTGATTGCATTCATGAAATGGCACGACATAC
Source organism: Ariolimax columbianus (assembly GCA_036924085.1). Lineage (NCBI taxonomy): Eukaryota > Metazoa > Mollusca > Gastropoda > Stylommatophora > Arionidae > Ariolimax > Ariolimax columbianus. The sequence goes on from JAVGWX010000021.1 coordinate 12,616,247, forward strand.
GAAGCAGACGAAAACGATGAACAAGACAAATAAAAGAAAGAAAATAATTGAGTAGATGTTTGAAAGTGAACAAAGCATGATATATATGAAAAACAAGACGAAAAACTGAATAAATAGAACAAATTGACATAGCAGAAGTAAAATCTAAATAAGAATAAAATGATCGTGGACCCTAAGCTGAGCTAAATGGGAAAAAAAGTAAAGTAGACGATAAGGACAAAGTATGAAGAAAAAATTGTAAATATAGAAGAAGACAAAGATTAAAGAAAACATAGATGAAGAAGTAAAAGAAGAAGAAAAAAGAAATAGTCTACGAGGATCAAACAGTTGAAAAAAATGTATGTGTAACAGAAGAATTCATGTGAAGGATAACAATGAGTCGAAAAAAAATAAACAAAAGGAGAACAACCAGAAGCATGGGCCATATATGATGATTATGATGAAGATGATGAAGACGTAGAAGAAGAAAAGTGATCTAGCAAATGAAGAAGCAGAAGAAAGAAGATGGAGAAGAAAAAGAACACGAAACAAGTTGATCAGGAAGATGAAGCAGCATTCGAAAAGCATAATGAAGAAGAAGAAGAAGAAGAAGAAGAAGAAGAAGAAGAAGAAGAAGAAGACAAACGTTTAATAAAAACAAGGATATATTATCTAAATAAAAAAGAAGAAATATGAACTCACATATTTCATAGAGATAAATATTTGTATTTTGATTGGAATGAACTGAAGACAAGTGCCATTTTATTTTTGGTACATCTTTATTTGATAAATGGGATAATTTATCCTGCGGGGTCGATCATGAAAGATTTGCCCAGGTAAACTGATAGAATAAAGTGTAGAATTGATTGGAACATAGGCAAAATCGATTTACTGTATCACAACATATGTTCGTACATTATATCCAATCAATAAAAGAGCGACGTCACGTGGCACTAAATGACGAACCAATGCATACATTGTCTTCTACATATACGGGGTGTCTTCAAAAAGGATCAGACTTTTGCGCCAGAGAAATATAATTATTCACCTGGAGATTTGAAATCATAATCCCCTTCAAATTACTCTCGTTTTTAACTCCATACACTTCTCCAAGTGGCCACTTCACTGTTAAAACATTACAGGAACGCCTCTTTAGGAATGGAGAACAGCTGGGTCGTTGTATTTCGCAAAATGTCTTCTCGTGACTGAAATCAGGTCCCTTTCAGCAGAAATAGTCAGCTTGAGGGACAGCCACAATTTGAAAGGAGCCTTGTCGGAAAAACAGAGAACCTGGCGAACCAGAGAAATGTTGTGTTTCGCCATGAAAGTCTTAATCAGATTCGTTGAATGAGTGGTGCGGTGTCAAGATGGAGCTGCCAATTTCCCGCTGTCCACATGTCCTGTCGTTTCGTCGAACATCATGAGGAAGGAGACGGATGGCCTCCAGATAGTACTCTTTGGTAATGTTTTCACCTTGTGGTGCGCACTCGAGATATACAAGCCCACGAGAATCATAGAAGATGGACAACATAACTTTGGCATTGCAGCGCACCTACCTTGTTCTTTTTTGGCCTCGGAGATGACGAATGACTCCACTATGACGACTGCAGCTTGGTTTCCGGGCTGTCACTGAAGGAAAGCCTCTCGAATCTTTGGAATGGTTTGCACTTTGGAATCTCCTATCTTTACCCAACATTTGATGAAAGAGACCATTCTCAAGTCATTTCGTGGTGAATGAAAAGCTGAACGGTGCTCTCTCTACACTCAAAACTGAAAGGCTAACTTCAAGCGACTGATGAAATCTGTGGGCGGGAAAAAAATCACCGATGCCCATGGAGGACCCACATACCACCCTGCAGAAGAACAAGACACATGCTTCATTTGTTTCCGTGGACAAAATTAAGTTAGGAGACTTGTTGAAGATATCTCGTATATTTATCAATGCTGGGACGAAACAAGTACTACATATTTCTTGTATACAACCATTCCTAGAATATGGAAGTGAGGCAGACTCATATAAAGATCTCTGAAATCCACAGAATTGGCATTGTTTCAAAAGACTGTTCAGAAGACATTGCCACCAATAAAGGTGTTTGTGAGTAAGCTGATCTTGGCTCATGTGTAATGTCAACTTATTTCGAGATTGGCGGTACGAGATCATGTTTTTGGAGAAACAAGTATGTTACAAAAAGACAAATGTGGTAGATGTGACTGACTATAGTAGCCCATGTTAGTCATAACTGACTGTAGTAGCCAATTTTAGTTACAGCTGACTTGAGGAACCCGTTTCATTTGTGAATGACTATTGTAGCCGCTTTCAGTCATGCCTGACTATCGTAGCCCTTGTCAGTCATGCCTAACTATTGCAGCCTCTTTCAGTCATGACTGACTTTAGTAGCCTCTTCCAGTCATAACTGTCTATAGTAGTTCTTTAAAGTCATGACTGACTGTGTTGTACCATTAAGTCATGAATGACTTTAATAGCCGATTGCAGACATTACTGACTAAAGTAGCCACTTTCATAAATGACTGACTATAGTAGCCTATTTGTGCTATGAGTGAGTATAGATTGATGCGAAATTGAAATGGCAGCTTTCCTGAGTTTTTGGTTTTATTTATCCTTGAGTCTTGACGTCTTACATCTCCGTTACAAAAGCTTCTTTGTACACATCACGAGGAATCTCTTCAGAGTACGTCTCGACTTGGATTTGTCTGCAGCTTCGTCTTTCCAGCATGTCAGACTCATGCCTAGTTCCTTCATGTCACGCTATCACATACTCTTGAACATGATAGTTGTGGGCTGTTCTATTTTGCCGTCTGCCAACTGGCCATAGAGGAAGATTTTCAAGATACGACTACCCTCCACGCGACGAATATGACCAAGCCATCACAGACTTCGCTGCCTAAGGAGAGTGTACATATTGAAATCTGAGGAATACTGTACAAATGTGTAACATTGCTGACAATAATGGACTAGGCGTGTTCAAATTAAACCAGGCCAAACTGCAACAAGTGAACAAATGTACTTTGCGCATGATGACGTCACTTCTGGAATAAACAGCACGTACCAACCGTCAATTTTGCAAAATGTAATTATCCTCCGAATCATAGTTTTCTAAGCAGACCGAAGAAAATATGGTAGGTGTGATACAGAATACAACCAGAGTTGATTATCTAGCAGTGATTAGGTTTCTAACAGCTGAAGGATGTCGACCAGTTGACTTTCATCGCAGAATGCAGGCAGTGTATGGTGTCAAAAGTGTGTCGAAGACAACAGCGAATTTCTGGACAACGAAGTTTATAGAAGGATGTGAATTAACACAACAATATGCGTCTGGCCTGGTTTTGGAAGATCTTTCGTTAACTCACATCGTTCTAAATTCATGAATATCAACTAGTCGATATCGTTCAGCTGATAGAAATGGAATCAGCGCTCGCTTATCAACTCTTGACCGATTCGGTTCACACCGGCCAAGTTTTCAACGGTCTGCTGAGGAAACTATCAATCGGAGGATAATGACATTTTGCAAACTGAACGGTTGGTATGTGCTGTTTACACCAGAAGTGACGTCATCATGTGCATCGTACATTTGTTCACTTGTTGCAGTTTGGTCCTGTTTTGTTTGAACACGCCTCGTATGTACATGCATGATGATACAGACAAATCAAAACTAGACGGCTTAATATTACAGCATGGATGTTTGTCATGTACATAATTTGGAAACGCCTCTAAACACGTCCTGATGTAGCCATACTGTATCAGCCTGTGCACATCCTACTTTAGATACAGCCCTTCTGACATATGGAGAAATCCTTTTGAAACGTCACATTCTACGGTTGACTAAATAACGGAAATTGCATGTGTCAACTATCAGTGCAACAAAAATAGCTTGTTCGGGAAACAAAGATGGATATGCAGTATGTTTTAGGGCAGGATTTATTGAAAGGATCACTCTCAACGGTGATTTGTTGAGTTGTGTACATTGAATTTGTTTTATGTCTTTGTGTGGAGCATGGAACTATTATACATCTTGGCACAGTCTGAGATTCGTAATTTAGTCGATTGTGGAATATGACGTTTCAATTGATTTTCAATGTGAGTCATACGGCCTATCTAAAGAAGACCATGACATACGGTTGAAGTTAAGTACGTCATGAGAATAAAGCAGAAATAAACCAATGAAAAGAGCTGCAAACAAAATACTGCAAATACTACCATTGCCACTATAGCAGCGAGGTAAATAAATCGCTTCTCAAGAAACGAACAAATGCACGAACCGGCAGGTCTTTAAAGCACTCAAGTTTCAAGAAACCCCCTGATCTCATACAAGACAAGAGCTTGCCGTAAGTCATTTTGAAGACGGACGATAAACACTGACATTCCAAGTACATGATGTGAGCGTAAAATAACACTTGTAAGTTGAAAAGATAAAGCGTACCCTGTTTGTCCTTGCCCAGAAACAATTTTGAAACGTATTTAACTTCATATCCTAAAAGCCACATATTTGTCCTTAGGCCAGATAAACCGGGAGATGTATTGTCACAAACATAACCGACTACGAATAGCCTTCAGCTATCTGGCAGCATGCATATCCTTGATGTTTGAATACCAGTATTTCAAGTATTTCAAGTCTAAATACCATCATCACGTCGAGTATTAAGCTTGCTGAGGTCCTCCGGATTGATCCATTTTCACTAATCAATTTCATTACATGTGTCGCACGCGTACTAATAACTTACATTTTAGCGAGAAAAAAAAATATTCATGTTCTTGCCAGACAAACATTTCCGCGATTCTGGCAAACGTAGAAGTTATCAGTCTATTTTTGTTCAAATATCTAAAGGAATGAACGACACAAGTTCTTGTAACTCTTTGGATATGCGCATTCTCGAATAGCTCTGTCAGTCGGCCCGTGCCAGATGCACAAAAGTTTGATTCCTCTCTTCTGTAGTCTGTATAAGGCTGATACTTGAATTTCCGTGTCATCATGTATCAAGTGGTTATTGATTGATTTTACCGGATGTGATCGATGACAGAATTAAATTAATTTAAATACGTTAAGCCAATAGTGGCAGGAAATACATTTATGTAACGAATTGTCTATCATAATCGAGAATAGCATCAATGAGGAGTAAATATAAGTAACTGTAACATTTACATTGTAAGGGAATATGACCAACTGTAACATTTAGATTGGTAAGTAATATGACCGACTGTAACATTCAAATTGGAATGGAATATGACCCACTGTAACATTAAAATTGGAATGGAATATGACCCACTGTAACATTCAAATTGGAATGGAATATGACCCACTGTAACATTCAAATTGGAATGGAATATGACCCACTGTAACATTTAAGAGGGTAAGGAATATGACTCATTCTTACAATAATTTCGGTTGTGCGTGGAACTAGCAATCTCAAAATATTGCAAATGCGTAATTAAAAAGTGAGGATCATAAATAATATATCGCATGCTTGATATAAGGGGGAACCAGGTACAGCGTACCTGTATGTTGTGTACGTAACCAAATGAGTGCAGATATCATGAATAGCTGAGACGTTTGATCAAGACCTCTCACCCTATCGCATCGTTTGAATTCCTGGAACCAGGATGTGTATCAACAGTCAGGCCAACGAGGTGATGAAAGACCTCTATTAGTGAGCTTACTACGAGATATGTTGAGATTGGAGGCCATCCACTTTCGCAACCAGTGGCGTATCCTGGGCATCCGATGGCATGGCTACATCCGCAACATGTAGGCCTTTGCTAAGACAGACTTCGAAATTTCATAAAGTACTTGACCGTCGTCGCGTGTCCTTGTTCGGTCATACGGCTGGACTAGGAAACGCCACCCCACAAGATTCTACACAAGCACCAAAAGTCTTCCCTCAACTTGATAGACAACTCGAGACCATTTCCTAAGCACTGGATCGGCGCAGCTGCTCTTTGTTGCCTCTCCTAGGACTTCCTGATCAGACAGCTTTGAAGTCCTCATAGAGCCGTCCTTGAATCGCCTTTGTCAATCTAGATGAGACACACCGTCTCAACCTCTTCTGCCTTGTCAGAGCAACAGACCAAGGTTGTCTTGGAGGACTACTTGACTTCACTAGAGTAGAATGGTTAACGATGGTCCCAGTTGCCCGCTGGCTTTACACACTCGTTATCCATTATCTGTTTTCGGCAACACCGTGATGCCAAAAATGTGTAATATACATTTACATCGCTCTTTCATCGACAATACTATTGTCCCTTCTGTCTGTGTCTCCTTTTTCTGGCATTCTCTTTCTGTCCCTCGCTCTCTCTCGCCCTTTTTCTCTCTCCCTCTTTCTCTCTCCCTCTAACTTAACTCTTACGCTTTTCACCTTCTTTCCCTCTCTGTTTCTCTCTTTCTGTCTCTCGCTCTTTCTCTCTCTTGCTCTATCTCTCGCTCTCTCTCCCTTCATCTCTAGCGCTCACTCTCCCTTTCTCGCTAACTCTCTCGCTCGCCCTTCCTCTCTTGCTATCTCATCCTCTCTATCTCTCTCGCTCTCTATATCTCTCTCTTGCTATATGTCCTGGTATGTCTCTACCTCTCTCATTCCCTCGCTCTCTCTCCCTCTATCTCGTTCGCTCTCCCCTCTCTCCAGATCTCTCGCTCTCTCTCTCTATCTCTACTATCGCATTTTAACTGCTTTTCAATCAATATAATCGCAATTTTAGAAATTGGCCATTCATCATTCCGTCTAGATGTATTAGCCACCATTTTGAAACCATCAAAAAAATTCATCGTTTTGGCTTTGCAAATTCCAATTTAGAATTATTCAAATGCACTTTGCTTTATTTCGTTTTCTGCCGATCTAAAAACACATTATTTTTCTTAAAGTGTTGTGCTGAGCCTTTTCGAAATTAAACTCTTCACACACACCACTTATTTATTTAAAATATCTCTACCATAATTGTATAATCTTGTATTTCCCTCATTTTTGGTATCAGTATTTCCTTTATTCTCATTTCTGGGATTCGTTGGATGGAATTTATGTGGCAAAGAAACATAACCGGTTTCGTCTGGCAGTTACAGCACAGTCTGCAGGATACTTATTAGTCTCAGACCCCATCACTCAGAGAAATTCTAGATCAGAAGCCCTCATCCTGTTAGATTTTTAGACCTATGCCCAAAGTGGGCGTTTTAGGAACTCATTTAATCTGTTAAGTTATTAGTTAGGCATATTTTAATCGAATTGTGTTTGGGAGACTGGGACGCGAGTCCGGTCAGATACAACGTACTGATCATGATGTCACGTCCGGGTCAGTCGAAATATGCTGACTACGTCAATACATTCTTCCGTGACGCGTTCCCTCGAAACAGGCTGTTTTCAAGGCAGTCTGGCTAACGAGATGTCAAGTGTCACGAAGATGAAGCCAAGGATGCACAACGGTCTGGAAAACCAGGTTCGGCTTCATCAGCACGCTCGTAATCTGAACAGAGCAACTGCAACTCGCAATGTAGCAACATTTCCAGGGTTTACGAAACAGTACACTTAGTAATAGTGTGCATTTATCTGCAACAGCTACTTTTGTTCAAGTTTTAAATTCATTAACTTTTTCTAATGTTTTTAAATTTGTAGAACAATGAAATGATGATATTAATGACGATGATGGTGGTGATGATGATAGGGATGATGGTGGTCATGATGATGAAGATGGAGGTGATGATGATGGTGGTGATGATGATGGAGATGATGATGGTCATGATGATGAAGATGGAGGTGATGATGATGGTGGTGATGATGATGGAGAGGATGGTGGTCATGATGTTGAAGATGGAGGTGATGATGATGGTGGTGATGATGATGGGGATGATGGTGGTCATGATGATGAAGATGGAGGTGATGATGATGGTGGTGATGATGATGGGGATGATGGTGGTCATGATGATGAAGATGGAGGTGATGATGATGGTGGTGATGATGATGGTGGTCATGATGATGATGGTGGTGATGAAGATGATGGTGGGGATGATGATAGTGATGGTGATGATGATGGGGATGATGGTGGTGATGATAAAGATGGAAGTGATGATGATGGTGGTGATGATGTTGGTGATGATGATGATGATGATGGTATGGATGATGGTGGTGATGAAGAATATGGTGGTGATGGTGGTGAGGATGGTGGTGGTGATGTGATGGCGGTGATGGTGGTGATGATGGTGGTGATGATGATGATTTTGGTGATAATGATGATGGTGGTGACGATGATGATGGTGGTAATATTGATGATGGTGGTGATGATGGTGGTGATGAAGATGATCATGGGGATGGTGGGGATGGTGATGATGATGGTGATGATGGTGGTGATGATGATGACGATGGTGGTGGTGATAATGATGGTGGTGGTGGTGGTGATGGTGGTGGGGGTGGGTGTGGTGATGGTGATGGTGATGATGGTGATGGTGGAGATGGTGATGGTGGGGATGGTGGTGGGGATGGTGATGGTGTTGATGGTGGTGGTGATGGTGGTGGGGATGGCGGTGGTGATGAAGATGATGGTGGGGATGGTGATGGGGATGGTGATGATGATGGTGATGATGGTGGTGATGATGATGAAGATGGTGGTGATGATGATGATGGTGGTGGTGATGATGATGTGGATTATGATGATGATGATGATGCTGATGATGATGATGCTGATGATGATTATGATGATAATGATGATGATGATGATGATTATGATGATGAAGATGGTGGTGAGGATGGTGATGGTGGTGGTGAGGATGGTGATTGTGGGGATGAGGGTGATGATGATGATGATTGTGGTGATGGTGAAGAAGATGGCGTTGATGATGATGATGTTGAATCCTTACAATGAGTGCTATTACTCTTCTTTGTGACCTGAAAACAGCCTTAAGTGACGGGTTGCCGTAGTTTTCCTGACATCGCGAGCGTGCTGATGAAAGTGGGCCAGGACGCCTCCAGACGGTTGTGCTATGATTGACTTCATCTGCGTGTCGTTCACTAATACTGGAACTACGCCTATTTACCATCGCGTTAGCCAAGCTGCCATGAAAAATGTGTCTCTCCAGGGTTGACCTGCGTGTAAATGGAGTGGGAGGATCCTGGTCAGTATATTTTACCTGGTCCTGATTAACATGCCCGATCAGTATATTTTACCTGACCCTGTCTAACATGTTCCATCAGTATATTTTACCTGACCCTGACTAACATGTCCGATCAGTATATTTTACCTGACCCTGACAAACATGTCCGATCAGTATATTTAACTGACCCTACCATGTCCGATCAGTATATTTTACTTGACCCTGTCTAACATGTTCGATCAGTATATTTTATCTGACCCTGACTTACATGTCCGATCAGTATGTTTTGACTGACCAGACGTTTTTTTCCCCCGTTGATTACTATAAAAAAATCATAATAAATGTAAACTTACTAAAAATAGTGTGAAAAAGGAATTAGAGATCAACAAACAATGCCAACAGAGACATCAAATCAACAAAGGTGAAATGCCTCCGCAAAATACCTGGAGTAAGATGGATGATTAGAATCAGAAATGAAGATTTTTGAAGACAAGTAAGTGCAACACCATTGCAAGACCTCATGAAGAGACAGAAAACTAAATAGTTCCGTGATGTGACCGTATCGTGAGAGTATCATCGGATGTCTCGAGTAACTAGCAACTGCGGGCAACGACTCCACTGCCTTGTGGAAACCTTGGGAGATGGTAGGGCTACGGGAGTAAACCCAGACATAAATTCCACAGTGGTAGCTCCTAAGGCGGATGGTTTCAAAATTGCGAACTCATTCCGGCAGCTCCTGCAGCAGAGCTGGTGTCAAATGTTCATGCTTTTCTTTGGATTACACCAGCGAGGCCGAGAGGGGGATCCTGCAGTTTGGCCAGCCCAAGGTCTCCGTATTAAGCGCCCAGGCTTGCGCCCTGAGTGGCTACTCACAGTGTGCCAGTTGCATTGTCTGCAAAGACGCATGGATATATTTTTATTAATCAGCTTCGCCTAACGATTAGCTCTTGGGATTTATAATTAGTAGTGGCATGGTCTTCTCATCCTAAACAGAAACCTGAAATATGTGTGTGTGTGTGTGTGTGTGTGTGTGTGCGTGTGCGTGTGCGTGTGCGTCCTTCCTGACCACAGAAGGAAGCAAGTTCCCTTCAATGTATAGTCTCCCTGTACTCTGATTTTGTAACATATATTATACATGTTTGGCCAACAACGTTGCTGCTTAAAACGCAAACAAAGATAAAATACCATTGTTTATTTCAATACGCAAGTAATAACGGTTCATCCTAGGTTGTTTTTTTATCAGTAATAAGGAAAACAGAACAAAAGAATAAAGCGAAATAAGTAAATAGAATGAACCAATTTTAACTCGTCTAGGATTTATTTAAACCACGGACTTCTAAGACTCAAGGCAAATGTCACATTCCTTGACCATAGTGTCGATTGACAAATACAATTTCGCTAAAGAAGTATTTAGTGTTTCCATGTCTTTAGCCCGTAAGCAGACGAACACGCGAGTCTATTCCTACAAACAAATTACTGCGCTTTATTGATGACAAACGTACCTGAATTATCACAATAATGTCTCAATGTTGTCCATTATCTTTGCTTTATGCAGATGTTAAAAGGGCAACGGGTAATGTTTTTTAAAAGAAATAACCTATATGTATATTTTAATACATCAATTTGAAGGAAAAGGGACAATCTATTAGAACAGGAAGGTTATATAGCAATACATAAAGTATTTTAGAAGACCCAAAAGAAAATAGTACAGCCAATGTAAATTTAAAAAAAGATATAAATATTCAGTGACATATGGTAGCCATTACTCATTATTCTCTCAGGATCTGCAATGTCGATGTATGCTTCTGAAAATTACCTCACATTCCGATTAATGAATTCCAGGCCAACTTTGTAGGTAATACAACCACTAAAAGTGAAGATGTGACACATTTACTAATCACGAAGATGATATTGAGATTTGTAACAAACACATATACAAATTAAAATAACAAATAATTAAAACATTGCTTCTGTCCAGGGCGCGTGAGAGCAGGTATTTAACTTGTGAAATCTTCTTCTTCTTCTTCTGCGTACACAGTCAGACAGTAACCATTATTTTTTCGAAAAAAGCGGCGGTCATCCTGAGACTCTCGCCACTACCATAGAGCTTGTCTTGCAGTTCCACTGGCAATGGCCACATCTGCTCTCTCTGATCCTCGTATGTCGGGCAGTTCTGCAGCAGATGTTCAGTGGTCATTTTACCAGTACCGCACGGGCATTCGTCGGTACACCCTATCTTCAATTTGTTGAAGAGGTGGTACCTCAGTCTGTTGTGGCCAGTGCGAAGTCTGAAGACAACGACCTGCTCTCTTCGGTTCAACTGGTAATAGGCATCGTTTTTGGTGTAACCAGTATGTTCGGTTTCCCATTTGGACATGTACCTGGCTTTGATAAGCCGTTTTGACTCTTCGTACGTCATACTGGTATCTATTTGTGGTAGCCTTGCACCTTCTTTTGCTAGTCTGTCTGCCTCCTCGTTGCCTTGGATGTTGCAGTGTGACGGAACCCACTGTACCACTACCCTTTTTGGTGCGGACTGTTGGCACAGTTTGCAGAGTGCTGCTCTTAAGTCATTAAGCTCAGTGTTTTTCTGGCTTTTTAGCGCTGTGACTACTTCGAGAGCATCTGTCAGCAGGACTATATGGCTCTCATTTTCACTGTGTGTTGCCATTTCTTCCACTGCCGCCCTCAGTGCCTCTGCCTCTGCTCTGAAATTGCTCGTGTACTTACCAGTAGCGAATGACAGTGTTATTTTTCTGCCATTTGGTAGGTTCAGGAATGCTCCTGCCCCTCCGTTCTGTGTAGTGTTTGTTACAGAACCGTCGGTGTATGCATGGGTCCAGTCCATGCTTGGGTAGCTTTTCGTTATGAAGCTTAGGGTAGTGTCTCTCCTTTCTTTTTCGGTCTGGCAGTTTTTGTTTGCAATACCTGGTATATTTTGTACCACCTCTGGAAATATATCCTGCCTCCAAGTAGGTTTTCGTACAGTATTGATGGGTTTTGGTGTTGTTAGTGCGTTTATGGGATCTTCGTGCATCTTTGCTTTGGCTATTTCTGCAAAGTTTCTCCGCTTTAGTTTCCCAGTTCCCAGATTGTTTAGCCTCTGGTACATTGGATGGTCCGTCAGTCTTCGGAGTTTCTCTGACTGCAGCTGGGCTCTGCAGTCTCTTCTGTCGGTCATGGATTGCAGTTTTGTAATCTTTTCAAGTTCTACAATTGGCGTTGACTTCATGCCACCTGTTATGATTCTCATGGCTTGGTTTTGAAGTTTGTTAACTTTATCGAAGTTCGCCTTCGCTGCTGTTGTCCATGCCGCGATGCCATACTCGAGAACTGGTCTCACTCTTCCAGTGTACAGTTTCTTTAGTATGCCTTCGTCTGCTCCCCAGCTTGTGCCAGCAAGTTTCCTCATGATCGCCATTCTTTCTCTGGCTTTCATTCGGTTTCTCTCAATCTGACTTTTCCATGTCATGCGCCGATCAAATGTGACTCCCAGATAGGTAGGGTTGTCGTTTGGCTGCAGGATATTGCCATTTAGGCTTAGTTTGGTACTTTGGGGTTTTAATGAGAGCGAGAATATTGTGCACGTGGTTTTCTCCTCGTTTATTTTGACCAGCCATGAGTTCGCCCACTCTTCCAGCGATGTTAGGGCCGTTTGCATCCGATTTCTTGCTATGGTGAGATTCTTTTCAGAGGTCCACATAGCCAGATCGTCTGCAAACATTGAGCTATGGACTCTTCTTGGTATATTCTCTGTAATATCGTTTATATATACCAGGAAGAGTGTGGGTGACAGTACTCCCCCTTGGGGTACTCCCTGCTCGAGTGTCACCTTTTTGCTCATCTCCCCTTGTACTTGGACTCTGGCCGTTCTTTGTTTGAGGTAGTGGTTGATCCACTTGTACATCTTCCCACAAACATCACTTCTTCTTAGCTTGACTCTAAGTCCATCCTTCCAGACTTTGTCAAATGCCTTTTCCAGATCCACCCAAACAGCTACTGTGTGTTTCTGTGCCTGGTAGGCATCTTCTATCTCTTGGGCTATGAGGATGACCTGGTCCTCAGTGGATCTGTGCTGTCTAAAGCCGGCTTGCTGTGGAATTAGTATTCGTTTTTCTTCCAGATGCCACATCAGTCTGGTGTTTATCATCCGTTCCATCAGCTTGCCGACACAGCTCAGTAGGCTTATGGGCCTGTATCCATTCGGATCTGTGTTGTCCTTTCCTGTTTTTGGTACTGGTACCAGTATTGCATCTTTCCATGCCTGGGGTACAATACCCCTTTTCCAGCTTTGGTTCAGGACTGATAGTAGTTTTTTCTTCGCTGTTTGGCCCAGCCCAATCAGCATTTCGTTTGTTATCCCGTCTTTTCCGGGAGATTTCCTTCTCTTTAGTGTTCTCATAGCCTCTTCCATTTCGCGCATTGTTAGTTTGGCCATCATGTGCTCTTCAGGAGCCGTATTTATGTTTTCGTGCCCCTTTAGCTCTTCGCTAATGTCTGTATGCTTATCTGCAGGGACCTCGATGTGGTTTGCTCTGGCATAGTGATCGACAAAGGCGTTTGCGGCTTTCTGCTGATGTTCGATCAGTATATTTTATCTGACCCTGACTAACATGCCCGATCAGTATATTTTACCTGACCCTGACTAACATGTTCGATCCGTATATTTTACCTGACCCTGACTAACATGTCCGATCAGTATGTTTTGACTGACCAGACGTTTTTTTCCCCCGTTGATTACTATAAAAAAATCATAATAAATGTATACTTACTAAAAATAGTGTGAAAAAGGAATTAGAGATCAACAAACAATGCCAACAGAGACATCAAATCAACAAAGGTGAAATGCCTCCGCAAAATACCTGGAGTAAGATGGATGATTAGAATCAGAAATGAAGATTTTTGAAGACAAGTAAGTGCAACACCATTGCAAGACCTCATGAAGAGACAGAAAACTAAATAGTTCCGTCATGTGACCGTATCGTGAGAGTATCATCGGATGTCTCGAGTAACTAGCAACTGCGGGCAACGACTCCACTGCCTTGTGGAAACCTTGGGAGATGGTAGGGCTACGGGAGTAAACCCAGACATAAATTCCACAGTGGTAGCTCCTAAGGCGGATGGTTTCAAAATTGCGAACTCATTCCGGCAGCTCCTGCAGCAGAGCTGGTGTCAAATGTTCATGCTTTTCTTTGGATTACACCAGCGAGGCCGAGAGGGGGATCCTGCAGTTTGGCCAGCCCAAGGTCTCCGTATTAAGCGCCCAGGCTTGCGCCCTGAGTGGCTACTCACAGTGTGCCAGTTGCATTGTCTGCAAAGACGCATGGATATATTTTTATTAATCAGCTTCGCCTAACGATTAGCTCTTGGGATTTATAATTAGTAGTGGCATGGTCTTCTCATCCTAAACAGAAACCTGAAATATGTGTGTGTGTGTGTGTGTGTGTGTGTGTGTGCGTGTGCGTGTGCGTGTGCGTCCTTCCTGACCACAGAAGGAAGCAAGTTCCCTTCAATGTATAGTCTCCCTGTACTCTGATTTTGTAACATATATTATACATGTTTGGCCAACAACGTTGCTGCTTAAAACGCAAAGAAAGATAAAATACCATTGTTTATTTCAATACGCAAGTAATAACGGTTCATCCTAGGTTGTTTTTTTATCAGTAATAAGGAAAACAGAACAAAAGAATAAAGCGAAATAAGTAAATAGAATGAACCAATTTTAACTCGTCTAGGATTTATTTAAACCACGGACTTCTAAGACTCAAGGCAAATGTCACATTCCTTGACCATAGTGTCGATTGACAAATACAATTTCGCTAAAGAAGTATTTAGTGTTTCCATGTCTTTAGCCCGTAAGCAGACGAACACGCGAGTCTATTCCTACAAACAAATTACTGCGCTTTATTGATGACAAACGTACCTGAATTATCACAATAATGTCTCAATGTTGTCCATTATCTTTGCTTTATGCAGATGTTAAAAGGGCAACGGGTAATGTTTTTTAAAAGAAATAACCTATATGTATATTTTAATACATCAATTTGAAGGAAAAGGGACAATCTATTAGAACAGGAAGGTTATATAGCAATACATAAAGTATTTTAGAAGACCCAAAAGAAAATAGTACAGCCAATGTAAATTTAAAAAAAGATATAAATATTCAGTGACATATGGTAGCCATTACTCATTATTCTCTCAGGATCTGCAATGTCGATGTATGCTTCTGAAAATTACCTCACATTCCGATTAATGAATTCCAGGCCAACTTTATAGGTAATACAACCACTAAAAGTGAAGATGTGACACATTTACTAATCACGAAGATGATATTGAGATTTGTAACAAACACATATACAAATTAAAATAACAAATAATTAAAACATTGCTTCTGTCCAGGGCGCGTGAGAGCAGGTATTTAACTTGTGAAATGAAGTGTTTGAGGAAGGTCGTCGGTGTTTCCAGGAGAGACAGAATGCGGAACGACGATATTCGAAGTTTTGTCGATACTACGTTTGGTGTCGAATACATTTCCAGGTAGAAATTGGATTGGTCATCTCAAGATAATGCATTCTCATCAACTTATTTCTTCTTCTTCTGCCTTCGTTCTCAATCTTCCGCTACCAAGCATACCAAGGGCTTTTCAAGTCGCAGAATGTAGACCGGAGAACCGAATGCGTTGTGTCGCTAGTTTACAGCTTAACTACGATGTTTACACATGTCGGTCTGACACATCCGTTTTTGGCAGAAAAAACTTCCACTAATGGCTTACAACGTTGGTAAATTTGGCTACAGGGCAAGAGGGTGGTTGTGAGGCAGGTGGAAAGATGACATTAGAGTGATTATACAGCGACAAACGCGCACATTGACCGACGCAATGCAATTGGAGCAGGATAGACGACTTAAGCTCCCCACGAGGTTCAACGGTACGAGTGGACAGAAAACTAACTAATTAACTAACGATACACTGTACACTGTGACTGCTAGCACGCAGTCAATGATCTTATGCTTTGTTAAATGCCGTATCGAAATCCCTGGTATGCAAGTGGCACTGGTGAGCACATCCTTGGCAGATGACATGTGACACTGGGGAGCACATCCTTGGCAGATGACATGTGACACTGGTGAGCACATCCTTGGCAGATGACATGTGACACTGGGGAGCACATCCTTGGCAGATGACATGTGACACTGGTGAGCACATCCTTGGCAGATGACATGTGACACTGGTGAGCACATCCTTGGCAGATGACATGTGACACTGGGGAGCACATCCTTGGCAGATGACATGTGACACTGGTGAGCACATCCTTGGCAGATGACATGTGACACTGGTGAGCACATCCTTGGCAGATGACATGTGACACTGGGGAGCACATCCTTGGCAGATGACATGTGACACTGGTGAGCACATCCTTGGCAGATGACATGTGACACTGGTGAGCACATCCTTGGCAGATGACATGTGGCACTGGTGAGCACATCCTTGGCAGATGACATGTGACACTGGTGAGCACATCCTTGGCAGATGACATGTGACACTGGGGAGCACATCGTTGGCAGATGACATGTGACACTGGGGAGCATATCCTTGGCAGATGGCATGTGCACGCTTGCGTTTTGTGCGAGTGGCACAGACAACACAATTTCATTCTCGTTTATAATACGAGATGGTGTTTCTTGTGTTCGAGGGGTCTTGGAAGGTGAACCCTATCTCTTAATAGTCACTTCTCTTGTATTCCTACAGGTGTAAAGATAATTTTGTACATACATGTGATCGAGTGTGCGGACAAGCGGGTGATTGGTCTGTTGCGTCTTTGAAAAATGCAGAGTCCACCTCATATTGACCCTCCTTCCGGCCACTTTTGGGTAGGAATGTCAGGACGAGGCGTGTTCAGATTAAACCGGACCTAACCGAAACAAGTGAACTTACGTACTATGCGCACGATGACGTCATTTCTGGTGTAAACAGCATATACCAAACGTCAAGTTTGCAAACGTTAATTCTCCTCCGACTCTTAGTGTCATCAGCAGACCGTTGAATACATAGCGGGTGTGATACGGAATCCGCCTAGAGTTGATCAGTGAGCGGTGATTCGGGTTCTATAAGCTGAAAAATGTCGACCAGTTGACATTCATCCCAGCATGAAGGCAGTGTATGGTGATAAATGTGTGTCGAAGACAACAGTGAAGAACTGGACAACGATGTTTAAAGAAGGACGCGAAATAACGAAAGATCTTCCAGACTAGGCCAGGCGCATATTGTTTCGTCCTTTTACACTGCCTGCATTGTGTGATGATTGCCAACTGGTCGATTTCCTTTAGCTGTTAGAAACCGAGTCACCTCTCACTGATCAAATTTGGGCGTATTCCGTATCACACACCCGATGTTTTCAACGGTCTGCTGAAGAAATTATGAGTCAGATGATAATGAAAGTTTGCTAACTTGACGGTTGGTGTGTGCTGTTTACACACGTCATCATACGCATCGTACTTATGTTCATGTGTTGCAGTTTGGTCCGGTTTCATTTGAACACGCCTCGTATCTTTAGTAATTGTTTCGGCTACAGACATGGTCTTTTCGATTTAAACTGCAAAGTGTTCTGCTAAATGCACAGCATGTACATGTATTATCAGAGTTCATGCCCGTCTCCGATATGACTAGAAACCCGATCTATCTTCCGTGAGTCCATTGAACACTTCTAACTTGCAGAATTCGAATACCCCCATTTTTGAATTTGTATTTTGTGAAAGGCGAACACCATACATCTAAGCTGTGAAACCATTACAGTAAATTTGATAAATAAAATGTGTACTGAAGTCAAATATTTTTAGACGCAAAACACAGTACGCTCAATTATGCTTTAAGAATCAATGCACATTAGGGAACACATCAAATAATAGTGTCCAAATGTACATTACTAATCCTAGAATAGTCCATAAAGGGCCGTACAAGCAAGCCATTCAATTTGACATACACCAGACCTACCTACCCACCCCGCATTATCATTTCTGCTCAATGATAAGACACCCACTGACTTTAATGAAAGGGCACGGACAGTCCTTGCTCGATCAGAGTTTTCAATTGGTCTCCTATTTCTTGCACGATATTTCAGAACAGGTCATTTGGTTTCGTATTCCTAAAATACCCAGCTGACATTTTCTGACTAGCTCCATTACGCGTGCGAGCCTGTTTAATTTAGTTTAAATGAACACTTTCTCAAAGGGCAAAAAAATGGCTTTGGGTGAGGGTCTCGTCACTGGGACAGTCCTGGTTGCCATGCAACCGGTTGATATTGTTGACCGTTTAAGTTTATTGGCACCATTAAGTTAGTCACTGTGCTTTTTTCAATTCAATTTTTCGTGAGTTTTGTTGTTGCCTCTTTGTAATAAAGTACGAGGGGGGTGTTAAGAATTGTGATTACTACTTACTATTAACTCATCAATAATTACTTTGTTACTCTTAACATTTTTTTTGTCGCTCTATCATTTAAAAAAAATGTATCTCAATAATATGTCCATAATGTATGTACTATTCTTACGCTATTTCTCTTTCTGTACCTCTTTGTGATTGTTCTCTCTCTCTCTCTCTCTCACTCTCTCTCTCTCTCTCTCTCTCTCTCTCTCTCTCTCTCATTCTCTTTGTCTCTTCTTCGTCTGCGTTAATTCTCAAACTCACGCTACCAATTCATCAACAGAGCTTTTGGCAGTAGCAGGATATAGTCCGGAGAACGGATTTGCGTTGTATCGCTAGTTTACAGTTTGACTGGGATATTTGCATTTTTGAGTCTGACACATCTGTCTTCGGCAGGATCTCTGTCTCAAATCATGTTTGCTTTTTATTGCAGTTTTTTTTCCTCATTGCCTCTTTTGTTGTTTTTTATTGTTTTTTTCTTTTTTAATTAATCGTTTGCTTTTTTATTTTTTATCTTTCATCATCTCATCTTGACTCTCATATTTTGCTTTATTCTTCCTGTCTTTCATCGTCTAGTCTGAAATCCCTTATTTTTCTTTGTTCATTTTGCTTTTCATCGTCACATCTTTACTCTCTTCTTGTCTATGCAGTTCACTCTATCTGCTCCTGTCTCACTCCGCATACCTCTCTCGCTCTTTTATTCTAATCTTCCCCCAATACCTGTTACTCCCTACGCCTCTATCTGCTGTCTGCCAGCATTTATCTCCCTTTTTCTCTCCCTTTCACTCTTTCCCTCAATCTTTTCCAGTAAGTTGATGGCTTTGGGTCAAATTGAAGAAACTTGAAAAACGAAGAAATCAATTTTCCAATTTTCCAAGTTTATGCAATTTGACTCAATATCCACCATTATGGCTTATATGCAATAGATAACAAGCCCCATAACAAGAGCCCCAAAGTGTTTCCAATTCATAATCATTCTTAAGCTAAGGGCCCTAATGAGGCATCGCTCGCAATACAGGAACCACAATTTTACTTAGCCTCTCATATCCAAGCTAACCTCACAAGCAAGAGTGTGGACCATGTTCTCCCCAATAATCCGGCTGATGGTTAGGGTTTGAATCCCTAGAATGAAACTGGACATCAGATGTGGTTCCGGAGACATTTCTTCGGAGCCAGTTGGCGGCGAGGATGAGTTCATGCTGCCTGTTAAGAATAGCGAAATGCCGTGAAGGTGCACCAGAAACCGTAGCTTCGCGCAACTTTCGCTTTACACCGATGGAATTATTGTGACATACTTCCAGAGACGGTGGTCGTGCCTTGAAGATACAATAGGGGCACGGCGTGTTAAGTGACACGGCACACAAACCGAAGGTGCTGGGTTTGCTTTCCAAGCACAACGTCGACCGTTACCCAGAAGAAGCAAACCTTTAGAAAATGCTGAAGGAAGCAGACCCTTACATAAAATGCATGCCAAAGTCGGATGCACTGGGCCGTCAGGCGCAAGATAAAAGCATAGTGAAACGCACACCGCCTTTGAGAATAGAGAAATAAGGCGAAAGCAAGAGTGAGAGAGAGAAAGAAAGATAGGGAGTCAGAGAAAGAGAGAAAGGCTCAAATGGCTGGAACGATCCCAGACTATGAAACACATGGAACACATCATTTGCTACTGAATTCCTTTCTAGTCTGTTTTGTGGGGTCAGCAGACGACGGGGGAGAGCTACTGACTCAAACAACGCAGAACGATATTTGTAACTGTATGAAGCTAACGAAGAGCTCTAAACATCGTTCAAGATTATTAGAGAACTTAGTTTGACCGTATAAACATTAAAAATAAAATCAGAAGAAGAAATAGAAGAAGAAAACGAAGATGAAGAAGAAGAAGCAGAAGAAGAATAGGCAGAAGAAGAAGAAAAGAACAAAAAAGAGGAAACCAATGAATTAGAAGAAACATGACGAAGAAAAAGGAATTTCTTTTCAAATCGAGTTCTTACAATCCACTCTTAGGACTAGGTCTCAAACAATGTAGTCACAACACATGCATCGGGAGAACGCTACACCGTCGTCGTTTTGTCTAAATTTGAACTTGTCGGCCTTGCTGAGGATGCCACGGTCCTCCAGGCTGTGGACATCCAGAATGAATAGAAACAGTTTCTACCATGGTTTCTCCTCGCCAGGTGATTAAGTCACATCATAAGTCTTCAACCTCTTTGCATGAGGTCCGGGACTCTGCTGCGCATGGATTGCTGGCACGATGTATCTACACACCTAACTACTTACCCACCTCGCTACCTACCAATTTATATACATATATACATACCTACCTACCTAACCGCCGCCTCCTCTCAGCACTTGACGAATTCTGAAACCATTTACTTGCAAACCGGTTTCAGAAGTATTTTATTTTATGCGATGCGGCTACAAACCACATACACAACTTTCCATTGTCGCTTGATCCAACATTTACAGAAAGAAACTGTTCCATACACCATATCTTCAACCCACAAGCAATCTTCGTTAGATCTGGTGGTTTCAGTAGGTCTTTAATATATGGCACGTGCTTTCATATCGTATCATTCACATTTATTCCCCAAACTGAAACTTGATTTATTTTATTTTCTGGCTATACCCATTGCACATGTATGTTTATTGAATCTAGATTACATACACACTTTATTCATAGAAGACAACATGATTTTGTTTGGATTTTTCATTTCTGAAATGTTTTCTTTTAACCAAGTCAACCAGTTGATACATTTTGACGGACGTCTTTATTGATATTCATTGAGTATGTGTGTATTTTTGTAGATTTTATGGTTTGCTGTTTCTTTTGAAGAATGATACAAATTGTTTTAAGATTGTGTTTTTAATGTATGTGAACAACTTATTTTATATTTGTTCCACCATGCTTTTTCTCTCTTTCTCTATTTCTATCATTAACTCTTTCTCTCTCTCTCTCTCTCTCTCTCTCTCTCTGTGTCTCTCTCTCTCATTTTCTCTATTTCTTTAAATTTGTCATTCGTTATTTTCAATATGTCTATTTCTGACACTCTCTCTCTCTCTCTCTCTCTCTCTCTCTCTTTTATTCACCCTAACATTGTGTCTCTTCATTGAACTCACTATCTCACTTTTTCTTTATTCTGCTATCATTCATTTCGGAATTTTCATTTTTTTAGATTCATCCCATCTCTCTCTCTCTCTCTCTCTTGCTCTTTCTCTTCTGTTGAGAGATAAATCTATCTCTCTCTCTCTCTCTCTCTCTCTCTCGCTCTCTCTGGTGTTAAGGCATGCTCTCTGCGTTCTTATTTCTGCATATATGTATGATTGTCGGTCCATTTCTCTGTCCCTCTCACTCACTCTCTCTCTCTCCGATGTTCTCTTGCTAAACGACCTGCACATGTTCTATGTTTCTCAATCCCCTTATATCCCCCACTCGCACTCTCTGTCTCTCTCGTTCTCTCTCCATCTTTCTCCCCCTCCTGTTATGTCGATAATTGACCTACATATGTTCTCTGTTTCTCAATACACCCTTACATTCTCTCTCTCTCTCTCTCTCTGTCTCTGTCTCTGTCTGTCGTGCTAGTTGACTTACATATGTTCTCTGTTTCTCAATACCCCTTATATTATCTCTCTCTCCCTCTCTCTCTCTCTCTCTCTCTCTGTCTCTGTCTCTGTCTGTCGCGCTAGTTGACTTACATATGTTCTCTGTTTCTCAATACACCCTTACATTCTCTCTCTCTCTCTCTCTCTCTCTCTCTCTCTCTATGTCTGTCTCGCTAATTGACCTACATATGTTCTATGCTTCTCAATGCACTTATATTCCTCTGCCTATATCTGTCTCTCTCACGTTCTCTCACTAAACTACTTACACATGTCTCTGTTTACCAATGCCCTTGTATTCTCTCTGTTCAACTCCCCTCTCTCTCCCTCTGTCTCTCCCCCTCTGTGCCTCCACGAGCTCGGGACTTTTAACTTCACAAATACTATATACATTTTCCCATTAAATCACTGTTCTACTCTAAGGTAACATTACTTTACCTTGTCAATACCGACCATATCCCCAGTCCACACGCAATCCTCTTGGGATTAAGCTTTTCAATTGGTCATTTATTTTTCACTCGATTTCAAACCTGGTCATTCACATATAGTCTTCCTCTACCAGGAACTGATATTTACGAGCCAGGCCCACAACGCATGCGCGTCTGTTTGCTTAGTTCAAATATAAACTTTCTTCACAGGAAAAAAACAAAATTACTGGTTGGGTGTCTCGTTCTGGAATCGTCCTCGTTGTCAAGGTAACAGTGTGATTTTTTTTAGCTTTCACTTTATTGACATACATTAAGTGTGTCTATTTCCATTTTTCAATTTGAAATGTTGCACGTTCTTTTTAAAAATGATATAAATTGTATTATGATTCGTCCTGCATGTATTATTATCTTGTTAAATTGTCCACTTGTCATGCATTTTCCTTTCTATCTATATCCTCACTCTTTCTTTAACTCTCTCTCTCTCTCTCATTGTCGTCCCATTTCCTTTATTGTTCTTCTTTGTTTCTGTGATGTTTCTGATTTATGTTTACTCCATGCTTTATAATGTATTTCTCTTTTTCCTTATTTTTCTATGTTTTTAAGTAAATATATATATATATATATATATATATATATATATATATATATATATATATATATTAATTTACATATAAATACACATATATACGCTTCAGAACGCACAGTCTATCTTAGCCAGAAAGGCTCTTACATGGAATCATCAAGGAAAATTAGAGAGAGGAAGACACAAGAATAGAGAATGTGAGAATAAGCTAGAATGAAATGCTTACTTACACCTGGAGAGAGGCAGAGAAAGCAGCTCAATACCTTGTACGCTGGCAAGATGTTGTCGTTGGGCTATGCGAGGAGCAACTGGCTTTGATTGATTGATACATATATACACACACACATACATATCTATATATCGTGGCTCTCAATTAGAAACGGCTACCTGGTGAAGGTCAGATCATAGAGGATACTTGGCGGTTTGTATATTCTTATGATGTGGACGAGACGATAAGGAATCCCGCGAGACTAGTGTTGGATTCGTCATCATATGTATCCTTGTTCCCCAGCTTGTCAAACCCCCATAATGCATCACTGACCAATTGTTGTCCCTACAAATTCCACAGAGGAACAACAAGTTCACTGCAACTAACAAGATACACTTAAGCTGGCCGCTTTAGAAGTAAGCAAGTTTCCACGTATTTGTAAACGTTCTCCTTTTCATTTCAACTTAAAGCATACGTTTTAAATGCAGCTAGCCCGTTTGCAGGAAGCCTGCATCTGGGCGTGTACAGGTTTTGTATACAATGCAAGTTGTGTTTAATTTTATGAGGTTGCCAGCCGAAAGAATTTTCCTCTTTAAATGTCTTTTGCAACGTGCTCTGTCGGCAATAGTGAAATCTATTCCTAAACTTTTCATCTGGCATATCAATCCGTTAAATAATAGTGCATTTATGTTTCACTTACTTCCGCTTATCTTTGAATCGGGGGATCGAAAAATAGGTAATCTCTCCATTATTTGTTACTTGGGTGGTATCAGCTGCGAATACAATAGAGCCAATGTAGCCCTCCAAGCATATCGTAAAACACAGCTAATGCGGGTTGTGCGTACTGCTAGCAACCACAATATCTAAAACCATTGAATCGAAACTACTTCTGCAAATGTTACAACACATGCTAACTGCAAAGTTATCAGCTATAAAAATGGTCCAACGATTTTCTTGCATTGAACAAGAGAATCAATTCTGTATGGGCGCTTATGTATATTTAAGGCGTATCCCATATCGCTGATTTTCATTGCCGTATGTGATGTTTGATATTGTCCATTCCAAGGATATATTCACATATTCGTGTCGGTAAGTCCCAATGCAAACACCACAGCATATTCAGCAGGACTGCCCCACTTAAAGGCCACATATAGATAGTATGTTTGGTCTTAGGGACCATTCTTGAAAAGATGTATGTGACCGGCGAAGGCCTGGAAGGCAGTCTCTTTCGTGAACCTTACAGGGCTAGAAGCATATCATTAGTTGATCGAAGAAGACGAAGATGAAGTTGGTAAATAATAATTTGATCTATAAACTCGGGAACAATTTTTAATAGCGGTTTTAATTTAAAAAACAAGAACAAACTCAACTGATATTGAAACCTAGCCAACGGTTGCTAATTTGCAATCCAATACTTGCCAAACCCGCTTGTTAAGAAATTAAGATTTGGCAACACACACCGGGAATTAGCAAACATGATCCTGGCACTAAATTGCTTTGCTCAGGGATTCCCAAACTGTGATCCGTAACAAGATCATATATGGTCAGATATATTGAAAAGATACTTTGAAACAAACATATTTTTTAGCTTAAGAGAGTCACTCTCCATTCTATGAGAATAGATATACAGTGGATCCCTGGATAACCCAGTACTACTACAGAAGCGAAAACGGAAATAACAACAGTCACACTGGCAGTTCTGTAAGTAGGTAGACAATTCATAAGACCACCAAACAAGGTCATTTGTTGAACAGATTGGTTATTGGAAAGTCATGAATAGAGAGAGAGAGAGAAAGGTGAGGGGGGAGATACATAATAATAATAATAATATTAATAGTGATATTATTGTTTCGTTGTTTCGAATGCCCACAATGAGTAGGTGTACTTTTTGTGCGTCCTGAAAAGGACGTTACGTGGCGGGTTGCAGTAACTTTCCTCACATTCCGAGCGTGCTGATGAAGGTGGACCAGGGTCCTCCAAGCGGTTGTGCTATTCTTGGCTTCAACTGGGTGTCGCTCACTACTACAGGAATCACGTCGAGCCATCTCCTCGTTAGCAAGGCTGCCATGAAAACAGCCCGTTTCCAGGAAGGACTGCTAGGAAGCTGAGGTGAGGGTCTTGTCCAGTACGTTTTGCCAGACCAGACGTTATTCTTCCTCCCCAATAATAATAATAATAATAATAATAATAATAATAATAATAATAAATAGTAATAATAATAATAAAAATAGTCCATCGAGTGCGAAGATTGTGATAGTTTCAGACTTGTGCTGCCAGATCTATATTCATGCGGTTACAGTTATTACTCCTGACACCGCATACTTTACCACACCCGGGGCACTCATGTAATGAATTGGCTGTGTAGTCAACGTGTGCTGTGCTCTTTCTGGCGACACGCCTACTTTTGAGCTTCCGCAATGGGGTTTCGCTTTGCCTTCAGAGAACCATGGTAATGCTAACGCGCCAGGTAGAACGGTTTGGTGTGAGCAATCCCAGGCGTGACGTCAACTTTGAAGTGATTCAGTGACACTTTGAAAAAGTCTTGGTAGCGTTTCTTCTGCCTCCCCCAAATTAGCGTCTGTCCGATTTGAACTCACTGTTTGGCTTGCCTTGGGTTCGTTCGTTCTCAATCTCTCGCTACCAAACCCCAGAAGGGCTTAAGTAGCAGAATGTAGTCCAGAGAACGGAATGAGTTGTGTCGAAGTTTACAGCTTGATTGCAATATTTGCACCTTTTGATTCAACACATCCGACTTCAGCAAGAATTGTTTGACTTCCCGGTAAGCATTCCTTCTTTGATCCCTACTCCTTAGCCAGTCCCCCTGCCGCAGCCTGTTATCCAGAATCACCGCGTGGAGGTGTAGAAGGGTCTTGGTAGCTATGTTTCGCTGGCTCTGACGCTAGCAGTCAGCTATGGGTCGCTGACCACTGCAGCTCATGCGCTGCTCAGCATCTTGATCCCAGCTCACTGTTTAACAGCTGCTTAGGGCTGCTCCCATCGGCAAAACGAACAACGTGTCCCCCGTCCATCGTTTATCGGCTTTTTGCTGAAGCGTATTGATGCTCAACCAGTTATTCTTAAGAATTTCAGAATTATACATTTTGTCCCGTCATCTAATCCTGTGCAGCCTACACAGACATCGCAACTGAAAACGATTTTGCTGCCCAGAATGTTTGCCGTATGATGTTTATGTTTCACAGGCATGTAACAGAGTGGATATCACTGTACAACTGTACGCTTTAACCTATGTAGCGACATTAACGCCCTGTCGACTCCAAGTGTTACCTCGCAACCTTTTAAACGCAGAGCTCACCATTTGCAATTATCTTGTTAACTTCAAAGTCCGTCGCTTCATCAGTGAGAGTATGCTACTTAGGTAGGCTGTTTGTTTGTGTGTATGCCTTATTTCTCTATTCCCCAAGGCGGTGTGCGTTACACTACGGTTTTTATTTTGCGCCTGTTGGCCCAGGGCATCCGACTTCGGCATCCATTTTATGTAAAGGTCTGATTCCTCCTGCGTTTTCTAAAGGTTTTTTTCCCCGGGGTAACGGTCGGTGCTGTGATGGGGATCGAACCCAGCACCTTAGGTCGTCCTCTAATGTAGTAAGTGAAGCTTTTGACATCTTGCGACGTTTGTCCTGTACGGTAATGTTAGGTTCTTCTTCTTCTTCTTCGTTCGTTCTCAATCTCCCACTACCAAACCATGAAAGGGTAAGTAGCAGAATGTAGTCAAAGGAACGGAATGCGTTGTGTCCTAGTTTACAGCTTGGCTGCGATATTTGCAACTTTCGGTTCAACACATCCGACTTCAGTAAGCAATTTTTGAGTGTGGGTTAGGATTCCCTCTTCGATCCCTTCTCCTTAGCCAGTCTGCCCTGCTGCAGCCTGTTATCCAGGATCACCGCGTGGAGATGTAGAAGGGTCTTGGCAGCTATGGTTCGCTGGCCCTGACGCTAGCAGTCAGCTATGGGTCGATGACCACTGCAGCTCATGCGCTGCCCAGCATCTTGTTCCCAATGTTAGGTTCAATGTACGGCTTCCCAGGAGCAGGCTTGAGACGTACCTGGATGTTTCTATTGTTCATCACGCGATCAATGGCACTGCATGGCGCTGAAATCTCCGTCAACTTTGACAGCATAATTTGTTTTTAGTACATGTTAAGGGGGATGTCGTCAACACACAGGAGATCCAAGATGGTGGCTTCACGCACTTTGGTGTAAGACATCTGGCGTCTTTGATTGAACAACCGACCCAGCTGCCTGTACCTGGTATGAATGCAAAATGGCGACATAATGTCCATCAGCAGGGAACGTTGCCGAAAAGATCGTGCTAAATAATGTCGGTGCCAACATATAACTGTCATTGTCACCGTTGGTGACTTGGACGGCTACTGACATATGTTCGTAATGACACCAACTATTAACTCACAGGAGTGAGAGAAAGCTAACGTCTGGTCAGGTAAAATATGCTGGACAGACTATGTTAGTCAGGGTCAGACAAAATATACTGATCAGACTATGTTGGTCAGGCTCAGGCAAAACATACTGATCAGGCTATGTTGGTCAGGGTCAGGCAAAACATACTGGTCAGGCTATGTTGGTCAGGGTCAGGCAAAACATACTGATCAGGCTATGTTAGTCAGCGTACGGCAGAATATACTGATCAGAATATATATTAGTTAGGGCCAGGCAAAACACACTGAAGAGATTATGTTAGTCAGGGTCAGGCAAAACATACTGATTATAATATGTTCGTCAGCTCCACGCAAATCATACTGATCATACTATATTAATCAGCGTACGGCAAAATATACTGATCAGACATTGTCGTTCACTGTCAGGCGACATTTCCTGACCAATATCCATACATATCTTTCATACAGATGTCCCTGGAAACAGGCTGTTCGGGGCAGTCTGGCTAACGAGGTAGACAATCAAAGTTATCCCCGTAGTAATTAGCTGCACGTAAAAAAGCTAATGACAGTTATATTGTCTGGAGGACCCCGACACACCTTCAACAGCACCCTCCAGAAGTGATAACAACTACTGTGGCCCAACGCTTACATCCTTCCAGAGCGCACGAACGAATACAGTTATTCATCTTTGGAACTTTAAAAAAAAAACAATTAAAACTAACAAGAAAAAATTAGAACAACATTTCTGGACAAAACTCAACTTAATCAGAAATAAAAATCACTTGAAAACATTCCAAGAAAACACTGCGCAGTACCAGCAGAGCAGTGCACACATACAATTACATTTACTTCTTCTTCTTCTTCTTCGTTCGTTCTCAAACATTCGCTACCAAGCCATGAAAAGGAATGTGCATGTAGCATGATGTAGTCAGTAGAGCGAAATCCGTTGCGTGGTAGTTTACAGCTTGACTGCGATAATTACACCTTTCAGTCCGAAATATACGGCTTTAGGATGACAATTTTGAGTACCGAGTTAGCCTTACCTCATCCATCCATCAGTCATCCTTGCTTGCTGCAGCCTGTTTCCAAGATCACTACTCGGATGTGGACAATGGTCTTGACAGCTCTGAATCGCTGGCCCTGACCCTAGCAGTCAGAACTGAGTCGCTGACTTTGAATCACACATACAAAACCATTGATCAATCGATTTGAGTATCAACGTTTAAACGATTACACGAAAATGTGTCTTTATCCGACATTAGATTAACTGAGAACTTTATATTCAAATAAAAGAGGACGTCGTGAACTAGTGACTAATTGAAACGGCTCAGAACCTGGATGTGGTGGGCTCGGACCCTATCACAACACCAACAGTTAGATCCTGGAAGATCTGGGGCTGGTCTCTCACCGCCGCGATTGACTATCATCCAGTATTCGAACAGCGATCTCAGTCCCGCCAGACGGAGCGATAGCGCGTGCTTGCCGAAAACGCTCGCCCGCCTCTCCCCGGCCATGTTGCGGGCAACGGTGCGTTACTGTGGCCCATATCGAGAAACTTTGACACTCAGTAGTGCTTTTTAGAAGGCTTATAGCAGACCTCGACAGTTCGTCTCGCTGGCGGTCAGACTCTCGCAAAGAGCTTGTGACCGGCAATTGGAAAGCAAGAATCGTGCTTAAAGGCCCTGTCCTCGTCCGACCAACTCTCGGGAGAAGGGGAGGCCGGCAGGCAAAAATCGTCTCCAGTCCCTGTAAAATTAATCGCTGGAGCCGTTGGGTTCTGTTCTGCACAGAGCGCTGCCCTCCCTCCCCGAGCGAGCTCGGTCGGTCGGTCGTTCGTCTGGCGTGTGTACGGGCCCCTGTCAGGCGGTCCTAGATCGACGGAGTGAGGGACGGAACAACTGTTCGTCCGTCAGTCGGTCCCTGCGGCCGTCCTAGTGAGGCTGTTTACACATCCGTCCTCCGCCGACCGGTGTGTGTGGTTCGTACGTCTCGGACAGATATCTGGTTGATCCTGCCAGTAGTCATATGCTTGTCTCAAAGATTAAGCCATGCATGTCTAAGTTCACACTGTCTCACAGTGAAACCGCGAATGGCTCATTAAGTCAGTCGAGGTTCCTTAGATGACACGATCCTACTTGGATAACTGTGGCAATTCTAGAGCTAATATATGCTTACCAAGCTCCGACCCTCGTGGAAAGAGCGCTTTTATTAGTTCAAAACCAATCGTCGTTTCTCCTCGCGGGGTTGCGGCGTCCCCACTGGTGACTCTGGATAAATTTGTGCTGATCGCATGGCCTCATATGCCGGCTACGCATCTTTCAAATGTCTGCCCTATCAAATGTCGATGGTACGTGACATGCCTACCATGTTTGTAACGGGTAACGGGGAATCAGGGTTCGATTCCGGAGAGGGAGCATGAGAAACGGCTACCACATCCAAGGAAGGCAGCAGGCGCGCAACTTACCCACTCCCGGCACGGGGAGGTATTGACGAAAAATAACAATACGTCACTCTTTCGAGGCCCCGTAATTGAAATGAGTACACTTTAAACCCTTTAACGAGGATCTATTGAAGGGAAAGTCTGATGCCAGCAGCCGTGGTAATCCTAGTTCTAATAGCGTATATTAAAGTTGTTGCAGTTCAAAAGCTCGTAGTTGGATCTCAGGCGCAGGCGGGCAGTCCGCCTCGCGCCGGTTGACTGTCCGTTATCTCCTGCCCTACCGTCTGCCGACTCTCTCCCGCGGGTGCTCTTCACTGAGTGTCCCAGGTGGCCGGCGCTTTTATTTTGAAAAAATTAGAGTGTTTAATGCAGGCCTCGGCTGCCTGAATAATGGTGCATGGACAAATGGAACAGGACCTTGGTTCTAGTTTGTTGGTTTTCGGAACTGGAGGTAATGATTAACAGGTACAAACGGGAGAATTCGTATTGCGGCGTTAGAGGTGAATTTCTTGGATCGCCGCAAGACGAGCTACTGTGAATGCATTTGTCAGGAATGTTTTCATTAATCAAGAACGAAAGTCACAGGCGCGAAGACGATGAGATACCGTCGTAGTTCTGACCATAAACGATGCAGACTAGCGATCCGCAGGAGTTGCTTCGATGACTCTGCGGGCAGCTTCCGGGAAACCAAAGTGTTTGGGTTCCGGGGGAAGTATGGTTGCAAAGCTGAAACTTAAAGGAATTGACGGAAGGGCACCACCAGGAGTGGAGTCTGCGGCTTAATTTGACTCAACACGGCCATCACTGAAATGATTGACAGGCCGAGAGCACTTTCGTTGGGTATAATATGGAACGGCTGCTGGATTTAGACCCTCGGAAATCTGCGGCTAAGCTGTCTGTGGCTCGATTGGCCTGCATCCAGTGTTCGATCAAGGAATTGATGGAAGGAGTGTAGCCTGCGGCTTAATTTGACTCAACACGCCATCATTGTAAAACGACTGACAGATTGAGAGCACTCTAGTTGGGTCTAATATGGAACGTGTGCTGGTATTATACCAACGTAAGACAGATCTTTTTTTTTTTAACCTCATAGTGAAAGAGCGTCTGTTACGGTAATCTTGTTTCAACCCTGCAGAAATCGCAGGTTCCAGACACCTGGTCATTGACAAACTAA
Source organism: Ariolimax columbianus (assembly GCA_036924085.1). NCBI lineage: Eukaryota > Metazoa > Mollusca > Gastropoda > Stylommatophora > Arionidae > Ariolimax > Ariolimax columbianus. Next base: position 12,647,568 of record JAVGWX010000021.1, read on the forward strand.
AAAGCCCTCTATTGATTCGTTCGGTCTAATAGTGAACGGGTGCTAGTATTAGACCCTCGGAAGACCGGTCAGTTTTACCCTACTAATCACAGGGCGTTGCTACGGTAAATCCTGCGCAATTCGAGAGGAGCCGCAGACATTTGGTTCACGTACTAGGCTGATAAGCCAATGGCACGAGGCTACCATGTGAGGGATTACGGCCGAACGCCTCTAAGCCAGAATCCTGCCCAAAATCTCAGCACCACTGCGATGGGAGGCTACGATATGGTCGGGACCTGGAGCTCGCGCCTCAGCCCCACCCGGTCGAGCCGCAGAAAGAGGTCTCTGTCGTCCGCCGATCAAAGCGGGCGGGTAGCTGCTCGATATTCACCCCATACGGCGATGAGGTGCGAAACCACCAACAGAAGACTTAGTTCTTGGTCGGGATGTCGTAAACAGTAGAGCAGCCACCTCACTGCGAACTGTCGAGACTCAGCCCCTGACCATTAGATCAGACGAACAACATCTCCGTGACATTACCAGGCCTGTCCCCTGCTTAAAAGCACTACTGCCTCGCTCTCTACCCCTGTATGCTATCAGCCATACCAATGGACGCAGAAGAGAAGCAGGCTAGCGGACATTGCACATCTGCCCTATTGTGTCAACCTCCCAGGTGGCGGGGAATGCTGGGCGTACCCTCACTGCAGAGAAGCCGAGAAAATAAAGGGAACAAAGAGATACTCCACTCACATGCATATGCTACGTTTCTGCCATGACTTGACGATCCTGGCATATAGACACACTGGACGGCCTCTCTTCGTGGATAGTACAAACCAGTATATAGTCCATATCACATATATATATATCTCATATATCATCACCATACCCTTTATACACGAGTGGGGAAGACTCGATAGTCCTGTAAGACAACTTCCCTAAGAGAGACAACTCTGACATAAAACAACTGCTGCCTTGCAGATAGGCTGGGGACAGCCAAAGGCTAAGGAGTGCATCCCTACAGAAACGCCTGTTGAAATCGGATGCTCTGGGCCACAGGCTTAACGATACAGTCCAACGTATATCGCAGTATGATGACAGTACAACCTTACAGAAAAAGTATGGCGCTCATCCTGTGGAGTCCCTCAAGGCAGCGAGAGTGCAGGGCCTCACGCCTCGAAGGGGCACACCCTTGGCTACTGGTGGTCACCCACCCATGTGTTGTGGAGTCGAGGCGCATGATGATGGGGCAACATATATTGACCAACAACACAAGACCCTCAGAATACTACAGTGGAATGCGGAGGGAGTCATTAACAAAAAGCTTTCCCTAACACATCAATTGCATGAAGGTAAGATTGACGTGGCATGTATCCAGAAAACGCACCTCAAAAACAACCAAAAATTCTCAATCAGAGGATACCAGACCTTCCGTCTCGATAGAGAAGGTCACAAAGGAGCGGTTCTGATACTGACCCGAAACTGCATACCGAGTAGCGCGGTAGCTGTCAATTACACCGGACAAGCAGAAATTGTAGGAGTTGATATAATGACTCAAGAATGACTGAAGATCCGCATCTTCAACCTGTACGGACCACCAAACAAAGACCTGTCGCTCTCGAGTATGGAAGTCAAAGACTCCAACTGCATAGTAGTTGGAGACTTCAACAGCCACTAGGAGAGATGGGGAAACTCGGACACAGACAGCAGAGGTGACGAAGTAGAAGATTGGGAGATAGACACAAATCTCCAACGTATCAATAGGCCGGAGGATAGCCCTAGCTTCTATTCTAGAACATGGCACACCACCTCTACTCCAGATTTGGCTTTCTCTACGGTGGATAATCACCACAAAATAGACCGTCAGGTCGAGCCGCATAAAGAAGTCTCTGCCGTCCGCCGATCAAAGCGGGCGGGAAGCTGCACGATATTCACCCCATACGGCGATGAGGTGTGAAACCACTAGTAGAAGACTTAGTTCTCGGTCGGGGTATCGTAAGCAGTAGAGCAGCCACCTCACTGCGAACTGTTGAGACGCAACCCTTGATAATGAGATATGTCCGCACACCAGGCGAACAACATCTCCGTGCCATTACCAGGCTTGTCCCCTGGTTAAATGCACTCCTTCGAGAGGAATCGCAGGTCGCTGACATTTGGTCCACGTGCTTGGCTGATAAGCCAATGGTGCGAAGCTATCACCTGAGGGACTACGGCCGAACGCCTCTAAGCCAGAATTCCGCCCTAAATCTCAGCACCGCTGTGATGGGAGGCAACGATATGGTTGGGACCTGGGGCTCGTGTCTCAGCCCGGCCCGGTCGAGCCGCAGAAATGCACCTGGCCAAATGCACTCCTGCCTCGCTCTTTAACTATGTCTGCTATCAGCCATCCCAATGGACGCAGAAGAGATATAGTCCAGCGGACATTGCACCTCTGCCCTATTGTGACAACATCCCGGGTGGCGGGGAATGCTAGGCGTGCCATCACTGCAAATGAGCCGAGAAATTAAAGGGAGCAAAGAGATACCTCACTCACATGCATATGCTACGTTTCTGGCAGGACGTAACGATCCTGAGACACAGTCACACTGGACTGCCTCTTTTCCAGGAAAGTACAAACTAGTACATAGTCCATCATATCATTGCCAAACCCTATAGACACGAGTGGGGAAGACTCGTAAGTCCTGCAAGACAACTTCCCTAAGAGAGACAACTCTGACCAAAAACAACTGCTGCCTTGCAGATAGGCTGGGGACAGCCAAAGGCTAATGAGGGCATCCCTACAGAAACGCCTGTTGAAATCGGATGCACTGAGACACATGCTTAACAAAATAAAACAGTTCAACGTAAATATCGCTGTAAACAGCGTACGGTGAAGAAGAAGGAGAAGATTGCCTTATTACAGGAAGCTTGTTTCTAAACGTGTATGTATTCGTATTACCTAAAACACCATGTTTTAAATAATGAAAGTTACAGTCACAAAATATACCTGCTTAGCCAGAACGCCAGACATTACAGCTTCACAGCAAGATGAACATTGGAAAAGAATAATTACTGTGTAACAGTATGTCTTAATAAATGGGGATTGAAAACCTTAATGGTTATAAATATAGTACAAAAAACCTTGCACCAGAACTACTTTTTTTTTCTTCAAACTCTGTGATGCGCGAGACTGCAACACCAGGCTGTAGAGATTCAGATCGGGATAAAGACATTTAGTAGCGGTGATTTAAAAACAATGCAGAGGCATGGATGGAAAGATTCGTTAGTTCATTAAGAAAACTTTTATGTGAGACACCTCTGATATTAGAAACGAGCTGCCTTGTAAGTGGACGAGGACTGTCAAATACTAGGGATGGAACCTAAAACAGGAACGTCTTAAAGACAAATGCACTAGTCTCTTGACGACATAACACAGAGCAGCAGAGCCCACCTAATCATGCCATTGCACAGAAATATCATTTTTGAAGCTATTGATTCGCATGCCTAATGGCAGCCCAGAAAGAACGATAAAAATTTACAATAACAATGGCCAGAGAAATGACATTTGCGTCTCCAAGCAACGTATAGTGATATAAATGAACATAGAACACGTGCTGTGGCGTGGGGTGATGTGTGTGGTGTAAGGGTGTTTATCGAGCGCAAGCTTGGTTTGTAGTTCCAACACACTGAATTTGAAATCACTTTGTGTCCAGTTTGACTAGGCATGTCGGGGATCTGTCTCGGTATGACCACTTCTGCACGTACAGATCGGGTTGGCAAAATTACTGTACTGTAAAACTGACATAGGGAAACACGTTACATATATACAAACACACATGCATTCACTGGACTACGTCTCCATTACAAAAAAGACACACACACGTATGCATACACTGGCCAATACCTCCAAATTTCAAAAAGACTCACGCTCGCATCCATACACTGGCCAATACGTCCATATTACAAACATATACACACGCATTCATACACTGACCAATACGTCCACATTACAAACAGATGTACACACGCATTCATACACTGGCCAATAACTTCACATTACAAACATATACACACACGCATCCTTACGCTGGATACAAATTCCACATTTCAAACAGATACACACAAACACATCAATTGCCAATACATTCAAATTTAAAACATATACAAACACGTATCCATGCACTGGTCAATACGTCCATATTACAAACATATACAAACACGTATCCATGCACTGGTCAATACGTCCTAATATCGTCCCAATGACTATTGTCTGGGGTGGAAAGGGGTTGACTTTCGCCAGTAGAATCCACAAAGGCAAACCTTTGAACTCACTTAACAACAATATGGTTCGAGAAAATCCAGATATACAATTCTAAAATCACTGATTCACATCTACCCAATATTTACCTGTCTGTATAACACCACCCAAAAGCATATCCACCCACAAGAATAAATAAGCATGTTATATTACAATGTAATGCATCCAACTCAGGCGCCTATGTATGCCAGTTGTGTTTTTGTTTTGTTTTTGATTGCCATTTCTACATACTGGCACATTTACTTTCTTGATCTAGTTACCCCCGTACAAGTGGTTCAGTTTTGTTCCGATGCGTTGCTTGCCACAAACTGCTTATATCTGATGTGTGGGTGTAGTTTTAGTACATGTTAACATTCTCCGAAATGTGCAAAACAGGATTTTTATACAACGACGAGCGTCTATTTTAGATAGGTTCGTTTAGTTCAAGAATGTGAGTAGTATTGGCACCTTTCGTTCAGTATTCCCGGCTTCTTCTTCTTCTCCTTTTTCTTTTTTCTTCTTCTTCTTTTTCTTTTTATTATGCGTTTTCTTCTTCTTCTTCTTCTTCTTCTTCTTCTTCTTCTTCTTCTTCTTATTCTTCTTCTTCTTCTTCTTCTTCTTCTTCTTCTTCTGCTTTTTCTAATTCTACTACTACTACTATTACTATTACTATTGCTACTACTACTACTACTACTACTACTACTACTACTACTACCACTACTACTACTACCACTACTACTACTACTACTACTACTACTACTACTTTTACTATTACTACTACTACTACCACTGCTACAACTACTACCACTACTACTACCACTACTACTACTGCTACTACTAATTCTGCTACTAGTTCTTCTTCTTCTTCTTTTTTTCATCTATTTCGGTGTTTTGCCTGAGTATAACGATTGTGACGTCTTCTCGTAGTTTACATCTAGGCCTCGATATCTGCATCTTTCGACCTGACAAATCCGATCTTAGCATAATGTTGTTGTGACCAAGATTTCCTTTCCATTTCGGTGCCTAATTTGTAATCTAGGCTGCATGGGTGCAGCCTGTTTTCAGGGACGCCCCTTGGAAGCAAAATACGATGTTGATCAGTAGTCATGATGTAAAACAGCCAACTATGGCTGTTTCTAATTCACTGCTGCGCTTTCGACCCCTGTTTTCTGGATTTAAAAGAAATTCTCAAATATCTACACTTCTATTTCTTCTTTTAGTTCTTCTTCACTTAATGTTCTGAAAATGTCTTTCTGTTACGTAATATCGATGTTTACAGCGAGACTGAGATATATTCACTTTTTGGGCCACATACATCCCGTCCGTTTATTTGGGACCAGATTTGCCTTTTTTTCTATCTCTGTTCTATCAGCCAGGCTGCACGGATATAGCCTGTTTCCAGAACCGCCTCCAATTAGAAGCTTGTACGAATGTGGGTCATTGAAGTTTTTCATTGTATTCACCGTGTTCACCTCAAATTGTACTCACTTAGGCTTGCTCAAACTGAAGTCACACCAACAGACCTACCAAGCGAACTGCACAAATTGTACCTTCAAGAAATAGAATTTAAACATTTGCCTCGTGTAGATGTAATGTGTGCCTGTTTCCGGACATCGTAAAAGCCGTAACAAATATAAAGGAATTCCTTGAGCATACATGACCGATGGTCAGGAATAAAGTGTTAGAGACTTCAGTTTACTAAATATCAGCTTATGAGGTGGGATAGCCAATTCCCTTCCTCGCTCCTTTTTCCACCTTTAGCCGTAAGTCATATTTATTATAAAAACGCATAAGCTATCATAAATTGGTTTTTTTTGTATGCGTTCCTCTTATCTATTCATTCCCCAAGGCCGGTGTCCGTTGCACTGCGGCATTAATTTTACTCCTGTCGTTCCAATGCATCCAGTGGAAGAAATGGGAACACACAAGGAAAATGAGAGCCATATAGTCCTGCTTACAGATGCTCTCGCCGTAGTCACAGCGCTAAAAAGCCAGAAAAACACTGAGCTTAATGACTTAAGAGCAGCACTCTGCAAACTGTGCCAGCAGTCCGCACCAAAAAGGGTAGTGGTACAGTGGGTCCCATCACACTGCAACATCCAAGGCAACGAGGAGGCAGACAGACTGGCAAAAGAAGGTGCAAGACTACCACAAACAGATACCAGTATGACGTACGAAGAGTCAAAACGGTTTATCAAAGCCAGATGCATGACCAAATGGGAAACCGAACATACTGGTTACACCAAAAACGACGCCTATTACCAGTTGAACCGAAGAGAGCAGGTCGTTGTCTTCAGACTTCGCACTGGCCACAATAGACTGAGGTACCACCTATTCAACAAATTGAAGATAGGGTGTACCGACGAATGCCAGTGCGGTACTGGTAAAATGACCGCTGAACATCTGCTGCAGAACTGCCCGACATACGAGGATCAGAGAGAGCAGATGTGGCCATCACCAGTGGAACTGCAAGACAAGCTCTATGGCAGTGGCGACAGCCTCAGAATGAGTGCCGCTTTTTTCGAAAAAATAATGGTTACTGTCTGACTGCGTACGCAGAAGAAGAAGAAGAAGTTCCAATGCATCCGACTTCAGCATACATTTTATGTAATGGTCTGCTTCCTGCTGCATTTTCTAAGGGTTTGCTTCCCCGGGGTAACGGCCGGTGCTGTGATGGGGATCAAACCCAGCACCTTCGGATTGGCAGCCGTGTCACTAGCCGACGCCGTCTCCAACAATCGTGTTGAATTGTCGGGACCATTTACCTTTGGATAGACTGGAGCTGTCAGTATTTCGGAGTTGAACCCCGAACTTTGTCACGAAAAGACAGTGCTCTACCACTGAGCTAATCGACCGTAAAGGTAGTAGACTGGAAATAAGAGCGGCATCAGAGTGCCCGAAACTGGTGCGTTTCAAAGCGCATATGTTTGATCTTAATAAAACGCGAAGAGCACCAGAAAACATAAGCAGATGAGAGACTAAGCGGTCTTCCAGAATGGACGTGACTTTGTGGAATGGCTGCCGGCTGGTTTCGATTTCACTGTCAGATCACATCTAGTTCACGAGACTATCAGATCCCAAAAGAGTATCAATGAATGTTGAATGATTCTCTAACTCTCACTAGCCCACGGGACGAGTGTCTTCGCCCGACAATGACAATCATTCAGGATATCAAGGATATGTTTTACTAAGATCTGCACTTAGTCATCTCGGAACCTCCAAAGTCCGAGACATTCATTAGTGTTTTAATGCGAGAAGTATGTTGCGGTAGTTGCACAACAAGATTAATTGCAGTGGCCTTCTGATGCTGGGTTTCTGTGATACTCCCGATCTCTCCATCACCAAAACCATTTTGTGTGTCCGATCACACGCAGTAAAACGACGTGGATGTATAATAATAATTATAAAAATAGTTTTTGCGTAAGCACCTGAGGCACGTTGCGTCCGCCGGCAACATCCATGACTCACAGCTGTGATGTGGTTCCAGACTTCATCCAGAGTAGATGAAGAGGTTGTGCTGAAGCCATGCCTTGCTGGGACGGTATCTTTTTGGCCTCCAGCTGGTCGGGAAAGACTTTTGGTGCTGATCAACAACTTGTGTAGTATCTTATGGGCAGGGGTTTCCTGATTAATTGACCGAACAGGGACGGCATGGCCTAGTGGTTAAGTGACACGGCTGCCAATCCGAAGGTGCTGGGTTCGATCCACATCACAGCACCGGCCGTTTTCCCGGGAAAACAAACCCTTAGAAAATGCAAGAGGCAACAGACCCTTACATAAAATGCATGCTGAAGACGGATGCGCTGGGCCGATAACCGCAAAATAAAAACCATAGTGCAACGCACACCGAGAAATAAGGAGATACAACCCCCCCCCCCCCCCCCCCCCCCACCTCCCGCCACAAAAAAAAGAAACTCGGCGCCTGTCAAGTGTTTCTCCAATTGGTTGGAGGCCTGTTTTAGCAGACACCTCCATGTTGCAGATGTAGTGATGCCACTGGATTTCCAGGATACGACACTGGTTGCGCATATAGATGGCCTCTAGTCTCGACATGCCATGTTTCAGCAATATCCATGTTTCGGAGGCGCGTAAAGCAGGACTGAGACCACGCAGGTCTGGTACATGCGGATTTTTGTCCCAAAGTAGATCTTGCCATTACTCGACACAAGTTGGGGTAGACGCAGATGTATCCTCTCCTTTAAACAAAGGCATCTCTTGGAATATGCTCGTACCAGAAGAAAAGACACACGCGATAAACACATGACTATGTCTAGGTTTGCTTCCGAGAACTGGGTAGAACATATGCTCACCAGGTGAAAGTTGTGACATGTGTATTGATATAAATTAACCTGAAGGTCGGAACCCTGTGAAGGGACTTCGTTTTTTAATCTATATTCAGTCCACGTATTTCGTTAGACGTCATGGGGAGGTGCAACCTTCTTTCTTTCATATTTTTTTAGCAGGTGGAAATCTACTGGTGACTTGCTATGTCAATTTCAGCATCTTTTACCCCCTGTAATATACGATCGCCTATTTTTGAGACTGGTGGAGGTGGTAGCGTAAATTAGAGCAAGGTAGACTCGCAGCCGGTCAGGCGCCATCTGAGCTGCTCCGCTAACCACATAGCCAAGACCTGAAGTTATAGCCACACAGTCACCTTTCTTTTGCGACATATTCTCTGTTGGGCGAATATCCCTAGAATAATTTGAGTAGATTTTCAACTTGAGAGGAACGAGTGGCCTAATGGTTTCGAGGGCTGCCTGCCGACAAGCAGGGCAGCGATTCGAATCCCCGGTATTGCACATGTTGTTTTTCTGTTGGGGGTGAAATAAACAAATATAGACAGCACACGACGTGGCGACAACAGTGGCGAAGCGGTCTGTAGTCATCAGTCTTCAAAACCCCTCGATTATCACAGCAATGGGAAAAACGTCGTATGGCAAGTGTTTTAAATTTTTTTTAAATTTTTTTAATTTTTAACTTTAATTTTTTCCCGAGCAGCGCTCTCGCCTCGGGTACTGAATGTCGTGGGTTCAAATCACAGTGCAGGCCGGGATTTTTTTCACGTGGATAATCCGGTAAATATTTTCCCTGATCTCTGAAAAGTGAGATCAGATACCCGTGTCCAGTGGCGCGTACGTTAAAAATACCTTAGCAGTTGGACTTAGTTTTTACAAACTCAAGAAGTGAGTTCCACGCAAAATGCTTGTCTAGCAATCTGAACAGTTACATAACGGATTCACCGTTTTAAATATAAATTTAGGAGGACAATGTGCCATTGTTAATGATACTGTCTGCTCTACCGCTTCAGAGTACTCGAGTCATGCCGCTCACTTGAGCCAAGACGGGTTTGAGAAGAACGATCTGACTTTGATCTCTCTGCCCTCAACCAACACTGCTGCAGTGAATGAGTTGGCAGTTATGAGTGAGTTACCAGTGAATGAGTTGCCAGTGAATTAGTTAGCAGCAGTGAATGCGTTAGCAGTGAATGAGTTAGCAGCAATGCGTGAGTTAGCAGCAGTGAATGAATTAGCAGTGAATGAGTTAGCAGTAACGAGTGAGTTAGCAGCAGGGAATAAGTTGGTAGCAGTGAATTAGTTAGGAGCAATGAGTGAGTTAGCAGCAGTGAATAGAATTAGCAGTGAATGAGTTAGCAGTAATGAGTGAGTTAGCAGCAGGAAATGAATTGGTAGCAGAGAATAAGTTAGCAGTAATTACTGAATTAGCAGTAGTGAAGGACTTAGCAGTGAATGAGTTAGCAGCAATAAATGAGTTGGTATCAGTAAATGAGTTAGAAGCGATGGATGAGTTAGTTGCAGTGAATGAGTTAGCAGTAGTGAATGGGTTAGCAGCAGTGGATGAACTAGCCACAGTGAGGGAGTTAGCAGCGGTGAATCAGTTAGCTGACTGGCATCAGTGAATGAGTTAGCAGCAGTGAATGAGTTAGACGCATTGAATGAGTTAGCAGCAGTGAATGAGTTAGCCGCAGTGAATGAGTTATCTAAGAGGCAGCAGTGAATGAGTTAGCAGCAGTGAATGAGTTAGCCGCAGTGAATGAGTTAGCTAAGCGGCAACAGTGAAGGAGTTAGCAGCAGTGAATGAGTTAGCAGCAGTGAATGAATGAGCAGCAGGGAATGCGTTAGCAGCAATGAATGAGTTAAATGCAGTGAATGAGTTAGCAGCAGTGAATGATTTAGACGCAGTGAATGCGATAGCAGCAATGAATGAGTTAATCACAGTGAATGAGTTAGTAGCAGTGAATGATTTATCCGCAGTGAATGAGTTAGCCGCAGTGAAGGAGTTAGCTAAGCGGCAACAGTGAATGAGTTAGCAGCAGTGAATGATTTAGACGCAGTGAATGTGTTAGCAGCAATGAATGAGTTAAGCGCAGTGAATGATTTAGTAGCAGTGAATGATTTATCCGCAGTGAATGAGTTAGCAGCAGTGAATGAGTTAGCAGCAGTGAATGATTTAGCATCAGTGATTGAGTTAACAATGAACGAATTATCAGTTTTGGTCGAGTTAGCAGTAGCCAATGAGATGACAGCAGCCAACCACTCAGACCTGACTGCTTACATCAGGATCAGCGAACTTCAGCTGACCAAGACCCTATTCTGCCTCCAAGTGGCGGCCCTGGAAACAGACTGCCCCTATGCGACCTGACCAGGGTATGAGGTATCGAAGAAGTAAGTCAATCCAGGTCTCAAAAATTATAGACTCACATGGCACGTGTCTGGTCAGAAGGGTCAGGTATCACATCAATTACTGTTAACTGTAACACTACTGGCAAACGTCCTTTTCAGTTTAACTTCCAAGAAAACAAGAAAAAGAAGAAGAGAAGAAATGAAGAAGGAAAAGAACAGAAGAAAGAGAAGAAAATAAAGGATAAGACAAATAAGAAGATAAAGAAGACGACCCAGCGAGATGACAAAACATCATCTTTTCAGTCTCCACCAAATCGATCTTTCCTTTTCTCCCAAAGACCCAGCATTTGCCAATAATCGTAGGATTGTCCAGATCAAACACAGGATTATGCCAGATGTCTGATTCAACAACAAAGCAGACCAATCGACGGGTTGCGGTTTTACGAATTCCTGAATAAAGTCTACGTTCCCGTTCGTATCACTCCTCTCCGGTCTTTAATACCCACAGCACGGATTTTATGATCGACAAAGTTTAAATTCTGGAGCGCTTGGGACAGCACGTCACTATTATTCTAAATTCTGCTTCCACTATCAGTGATGAGGTCATGACTGGCATACCTCAACAAGTTAGAACCAAACGGTTTAACCTTCTTATCCGCGCGTTTGAGGTCAAGAGCTTAATTAGCTTAATGTCCAGCGGCAAGGTTCTTGGACACTATGCTATTCCCGCTAAGACCTCCCAGTGTGGTTCTCCGGTACTTCTCTGTGAGCTAACACATCTCTTTTTCTCTATCTGGTTTAAATGAAACGGATGCCTTAGGAACTGAAAGATGCCACCACATTTAATTATTACAGCGCAAGGGATATCGTCAATCATGTTGCATTGTCTGAGACATTTACAAATTACCGGAAAATTATGTCTCGAGTCTTTCTCAAAGCAGATTAATGAGTATGCTGGTCCTGTCAATATTCTTATATGCTTCTGAGACATGGACAGTTACAGCTGACCTTTAGTGAAGGATACAGACCTTGGAGATGAGATGTTTCCGAAGACTTTTAAACGTCACGTACAAAGATCGAGTTACAAATGAGGAAATGTAAGATAGAATTACAACAGGAATAGGACCTGTTGAAGATCTCCTGGCAACTGTCAAAAGAAGGAAACTCGCTTGATACGGTCACATTCGAGATCCAATAGTATTGCAAATACGATTATGCACGGAAAGGTTCAAGCCAGACGACGAAGAGGCCGGCCCAAAAACAGGTGGGAGGACAACATGCAAGAATGGACCAATCTCCGACCAGAAGAGGCGCAGGCAGCGACCGCTGACAGAGAAGGTGGTGTGGTATTGTGGGGACGTCTTCATCTGTGCCCCAACGACCTCACCGGTTACGGGATGACCTGACCTGACATTTCTTAACAGCCTTACTGATCATCTCTAGCAGGACCTGTTCCTAAAGAGGCAGTATGGCCACCTATGGACCAGCGTTGTAAACGCCTTTTTCCAGCACAGACCGAACCAAAGCATTTGTCACTGTTAACAGAGGCGGACTCTGGAAAATCATTTCGACATTCACATGCCTCAAATAATTCATTAAAGTTGTGCACCAGTTTCATAATGGCATGATGGTTCTTGTACTAAATGTTAGTGCATTGTCGGAGGATGCCCCATTCATAAACTGAGTCAAATCCCGTTCAGTGCTGGTCCGAACGCTTTTTATCACAGTATTTGCTGCCATGCGTTCTATTTATCATCATCATCATAATCATTTTCATCATCTTCATCATCATCTTCATCATCATCATCAAGTGAGGTCTCCTCATCTGAGGTTTTAAATTATTGTTTTTACGTTCATCTTATTTCTTTAAGCCCCAAGGCGGTGTGCGTAGCATTGCGGTTTTTATCTGTGCCCTTGTCGGCCCAGTTAATCCGACTTCAGCATGCATTTTATGTAAGGGTCGGCTTCCTGCTGCATTTTCTACGGGTTTGCTTCCCCGGGGTAACAGCCGGTGCTGTGATGGGGATCGAACCCATTACCTTCGGGTTGTAGGCCGTGTCACTTAACCACTAGCCTACGCCGTCCCCCATCTGAGTTTGATGGATCCCCATCTGTCTCTGTTACCATGACAGGCTGGTACACTCAGTCAAACTGTGTCCCGACCTCGTCTTTATGGTATCTGTCCATTGTACATCTACCTTCTCTGGATTTCTTTTCCTGCACTCTTCCCTCTATATATAACCTTCAGTAGACTGTCGTGTTGCATGACTTGACCAAAATATTGTATTGTTCTGCTTGTTATTCCTTTCAGAAGTATCGTCTCTACATACGTTCTAGTACTTTCATCTATTTAATCGAAGGCACCTACAGTCTCTCCTTACGGGGCAAGAAGCAACCATCTTAGATCGCATCTTTGCTGATGATTGTGTCACTAACACATATTCAGAACATGACATGCAGATCATCATGAATTGGGTTTAAACCTAATGCACTAACCACGGTTTTACTGCAAATAAAACAAAGAAAACAAAATCAATATTGTTACCTGGTTCTGGAAAGCGTTACCATTAAACAAACATCACTGCGCCTGGCCACTACCTCGAAGCAGTTGGTAGCTTTTTCTACGTAGGTATTACTCTTACCTTAAGGTACTACTCTTTTTTGAGGCACTATCCTTACTTGAGGTACTACCCTTACTTGAGGTACTACACTTACTTGAGGTACTACCCTTACTTGAGTAACTACACTTACTTGAGGTACTACCCTTACTTGAGGTACTACCATTACCTAAGGTACTACCCTTACTTGAGGTACTACCCCTACTTGAGTAACTACACTTACTTGAGGTACTACCCTTACTTGAGGTACTATACTTACTTGAGGTACTAACCTTACTTGAGGTACTACCCTTACTTGAGGTACTCCTCTTACTTCAGGTACTACCCTTAATTGAAGTACGTTCTTTACTTGAAGTATTACCCTTACTTGAGGTACTCCTCTTACTTGAGGTACTCCTTTTACTTGAGGTACTACCCTTACTTGAGGTACTACCCTTACTTGAGGTACTACCCTAACTTGAAATACTCCTCTTACTTGAGGTACTCCTCTTACTTGAGGTACTACTATTACTTGAGGTACTACCCTTACTTGAGGTACTACTCTAACTTGAGGTAATACCCTTACTGGAGGTACTACTATTACTTGATGTACTACTAATACTTGAGGTACTCCCTTTACTTGAGGTACTTCCCTTACCAGAGGTACTTCTCTTACCCAAGGTACTACCCTTACTTGAGGTACTACCCTTACTTGAGGTACTACTATTACTTGATGAACTACCATTACTGGAGGTACTACTATTACTTGAGGTACTCCCGTTAATTGCTGTACTACTATTACTTGAGGTACTACCCTTACCTGAGGTACTACTATTATTTGAGGTACTCCCGTTACTTGCGGTACTACAATTACTTGAAGTACTACCCTTACTTGAGGTACTACTATTACTTGAGGTACTCCCCTTACTTGAGGTACTACCCTTACTTGTGGTACTCTCGTTGATTGATGTACTTTCCTTACCAGAGGTACTCCCCTTACTTGAAGTACTCCTCTCACTGTAGGTACTCCCCTTATTTGAGGTAATCCTCTTACGTGAGGTACTACCCGGTGAGGTTCGCCAAGCAGATTATGCGTTTCATGTCTTTGCCGGTACCCCACAGCTTTTCAAGCAAGTTCTCTTCCCAGGGCCAGACTTCCTCTCTTTATTCTGCATAGGAAAGGACGTCTTTCAGGATATGTGCTGGTGTTTTCTTGGGGACTCCACAATCGCAGGAGGCGGTGTCTCTGAGACGCATTCTGTGGAGGTGGAGCTTGAGTCTGCAATATCTCGATCTGAGTCTGAATATCTATGTCTGCCCATCTCTGGCAAGTATATTTATGCTGCCATATCATGGCTTGTATTGTTTGTGCTGGTCTCTCTATTCCGTTCTCAAGGATCGTTTTGTGAGTGTCTTTGCTTCTTTATAGCTCTATGGATGTCGAGTCTGTGTGCCGCACCTTTCGGCTCTTTCTAGCTCATCTGCGTTCTTTTTTCCAAGAATCCCACAGCGGACCAGAATGAGCTGCAAAACTATGTCCTTTGTTTGGGACATCAACACGATGTTATATTCCGTGTCAGATTCTATCTTGTTTCGGACTTTAAGATGGATTCTTGTACTCTCGCAGAGTATTTTAGAGTGATCGTTTTCATTTTGGTGGAACAGTCTTAATTTTCAGTTTAGAGATTTTGATATGTAGGAGTCACATAAGACATATTTCTCGTAGTTGCAGATGTTAGGCTCAGAGAACACATAGGGTTACGGTTAGGGTTAGGGTTAGGGCTAGGGTTGGGGTTAGGGTTAGGGCTAGGGTTAGGGCTAGGGTTAGGGTTAGGGCTAGGGTTAGGATTAGGGTTAGGGTTAGGGCTAGGGTTAGGATTAGGGCTAGGGTTAGGGTTAGGACAATGCTGGCACGTCCTGTTGTTGTGTCCAGTTGGCCGAATCTTTAAATCATACCAGTTTTTCAGACCTCCCCCGCCACTGTTGTCTGATAACTTATTTTGAGACTGAAAGGTTTATACGTTTCCGGGTAAATAAAGCATGCTTGTCTTTACGGCTGTGTTGTTGCTGACAAATATTCTGACCTTTGCGTTTTCACATTTCCACTTGCTTGTTTTGTATTCAATTGATTTTTCTGTTTGCTATCGACCTTTCAACGATAACAATATTCCATACATGGCAGACATTGACCTGTATCGCCGTTCTCTATTTATTTACGTTCACATTTTCTAAATGCAGATGTTGAAACTCCCGTTTGTTGTTAGTTCATGATCTATTAAACGCGTGCATTCATATATTATATGTCTTCTTCCGTTCAATTCATGCATGCCCTTCAACTAAACATTATTGATTTTAAGATATTGATTATCGATGAGATTGCAAAAATTAGCACTTCTTTGCACATTTTTCATTACGGTGGAGCCTTTTGTTACACTTTGTATCGTTATTACCTTCGCTTGAGTATATTTAATATCAGCAGAGATACTTTGAGAAAATTAATTTATTGATGCATACAGGAACCTTTTCTTAGCTGTGTCCATGAACGTACAAGAACGTATGTATATTCGTCCAAGGATAGTCAAAAGCGATCGAAGAGAGATGAGCTTGAACAGGTCTGGTTTTGGGGCATTTTGGCACAATTTGGGACACCATAAAGTACATAAAGGCCATATAATAACGGAAGATGGCAACTGTGAAAAAGAAATCAGAAATAGAATATGTATGGTGAAGATGGTATTCACCAACATGCGACACATACTGACATCCAAACAGATCGATAAGAATATGAAAAAGAGAATTGTCAGGTGTTATGTATACTCGTCACTACTTTATGGCGAAGAAACATGGACACAAGATAACAAGTTGGATAAGACTATTGAAGCCTTCAAAATGTGGGTAAATCGAAGATTGGATGGCATTTCTTTAGAAAGAGAAGAACACACATACGGAGGTATTGAAAAGGATGGGGATAAAAAGAGAATTACCTACGGAAATCAGTGTTAGACAGTTACGTTATTTTGACCTTGTAACAAAACATGCCTCCTTGCTGAAGACTACACTAGAGGTAAGAATGAAGGGTAGTCGTTCAAGACTACACTAGAGGTAAGAATGAAGGGTAGTCGTTCAAGACTACACTAGAGGTAAGAATGAAGGGTAGTCGTTCAAGACTACACTAGAGGTAAGAATGAAGGGTAGTCGTTCAAGACTACACTAGAGGTAAGAATGAAGGGTAGTCGTTCAAGACTACACTAGAGGTAAGAATGAAGGGTAGTCGTTCAAGACTACACTAGAGGTAAGAATGAAGGGTAGTCGTTCAAGACTACACTAGAGGTAAGAATGAAGGGTAGTCGTTCAAGACTACACTAGAGGTAAGAATGAAGGGTAGTCGTTCAAGACTACACTAGAGGTAAGAATGAAGGGTAGTCGTTCAAGACTACACTAGAGGTAAGAATGAAGGGTAGTTGTTCAAGACTACACTAGAGGTAAGAATGAAGGGTAGTCGTTCAAGACTACACTAGAGGTAAGAATGAAGGGTGG
The DNA here is from genome assembly GCA_036924085.1 of Ariolimax columbianus. Classification (NCBI taxonomy): domain Eukaryota; kingdom Metazoa; phylum Mollusca; class Gastropoda; order Stylommatophora; family Arionidae; genus Ariolimax; species Ariolimax columbianus. The sequence continues at coordinate 12,664,598 of JAVGWX010000021.1, forward strand.
TCGTTCAAGACTACACTAGAGGTAAGAATGAAGGGTAGTCGTTCAAGACGCAGACAACGTGTTAAATGGGTGGATAACATCAGGAGATGTACTCGATATAGCATGTCAGATTGCATCATTTCGGCAAGAGATAGAGTACACTGGAGATCCATTACAGCCGACCTACTATGCGGAGATGACATCTCAACTGAAAGTACATTACCAGTAAATATTGTTTCAATAACATTTTTCGGGGCCAGTTTATTTATTCATAGCCATGTTTTTTGTTTTGTTTTGGGGACTAAATATGTAAGGGTTTATTGCATAGTAGTTTCTACAATGTCCAGAAATGAGGTTGGTGGAGACTTCAACATACGAGGCCAAAGCTTAAATATGTAGGGTGGCCAGTTCCTGTTCTCGTTTCCTGTTACTTCCCTTGTTTCATGTTAAGCTCGGTCGACTGTAGCGTATCTGTTAGGGGATTTGTACTCCATATCTGTGCTACGCAAATTGATTCCTCTCATGATGTTCGTCCATGACATGTCATGAAGACCAATCTCTTTGTTCAGTCATGTGGACAGTCTTTTATCTTGCTGTGTTCGCTGAAATGCGAGACTTCGGCGGTGATTTGGATTAAAGTGAGCAAGAAATTGCTGCTGTTCTGAACCTCACTCTCTGGTCCTGAGCTAACCTTGACCAGTGGCAAGAAATTGATCGAGACGACTAGAGATAGCATAGTATGCAGATTTTTCCCCAGGGCTTACTCCCGAAGCCTTTCCTGTAAAACAGGTATCCCGAAAGGCAGAGGGGCGGGGGGAAGGGGGTGACATCTAACTATTTGTGCCGTGTCTTTCCACTAACCGCAAAAGATCCTAGGGACATGACTCAGCGTGTGAGTGACTTGGGCATCACTTTCAAGCTGTATTAATGTTCATTATAGTCGTGTCTAAATTTCACACACCAAAACGGACACTGTTTGCTGCTTGGGTTAAGGGCGGCAATCTCGTTAATTTATGCCGTGTGAACTAGACCTTGAAATACGACACAGGCTTATGTGTAGTGCTATTCATATAGCCTATGTCCAGACCAGGATAATCGGACGGAAGAAAATAAAAAAAACGATCGAACTAACAAGTCCAAATGTAAAACAACAACACATTTTCGTGAACACAAGTGAAAGTCGTCGACTAGTTTGACCAGGCAAATCCATGGCCTAGCGGCATCCATAATGCTATAAAATAAATGTGCGATGTAGATCGGCATTCGGTAACGGCGTCATGTTTCTTTCTACTCTTCTACTGAAGAGTTCTCTACTACTGCGTTAATAGTAAACTAGGAATTATAAGAGTTATAATCTGATAGATTAACATGTTTTGTAAAGGTTGGTTAAAATAGGAGAAATAGAAGTCCACGCAAACGAACAAAGGGTCATGTCGAATGAAATAATATATTGGCATTGTTGGGTGGTCATTCGAGGATCCTCGAAAAAGTGAAAGATTAGAAGATCGTTATAGTAGAGGCTGTGTACACATTTCCAGCTCTCCAGGTTAAGCGGACGTTGGTTGAAATAGTAAAACTAGAAGTACATGCAAGCGTAGAAGGGTAATGCCAAGTTATTAAAAGCTTGTAGAAATCACCAGATTGCCAGGCTGGGATGAAAGATATTAGGCCATTGTAACCTTCAAAACATGTAAAAGACCACTTATCCTTCTTTGTTGGAATTCAGAACATTTGGTCAGACTTTATCTGCAGACCAGTCGCAAAGATGACGTCTATAGTCTGCATCAGGTCGGAGTGACAGCTTCACATCTTTTAGCTCAGCACACCGCCTTCTGACCAGGTCTGGTTTCTCATTTCCCTATAAAGTGGGCATCTCTGCAGAAAGTGTTCAGGGTTCTGGGCCCCTGCTCCCCACGAGCATTAGTCGGTGTTTGAGATCTTTAGTCGGTAAATATGTTCTAGCAGTCTACAGTGTCCAGTTCTCAGACGAAATAAGGTAGTTTATTGGTTTCTTTTGAGTTGGTGAATTGGGTCTGGTGTGCTGCTGCTATTTATTTCTTTTCTCCATTGGAATATATACTGATTTTACATGATGTTCTCGATCTCTCTGTATGACATCCGATGCTTACATTTTTAGATAGACTGCGTCTACTATCAGATAGGTTGACCATTTTTTCCTTATATGTTGGTTTGTTAGTTCAGTATTGTTGTCCCTGATGAAGGCATATTAGTCGTAACGTAGGTTTTGTTTGTGTTCTCGTCTCGGTGCGGTATCTGACCATACCAATTTTTTAACTTTTAATTAAACTCAACCATAATCAACTTTTACAATTTTTTTTCCATGTTTTTTTCCCTTACATTTTTCACTTACATCCTTTTCTAGAGAATTAGGTCGTTCATTCCCTGTGATTTCGCAATGGGAGGGTAGGTATTTAACAGGATTTAAATGAGACTTGTAAAATTACGTAAAACCAATTCTGTTGAAGTCGTATTGTAAATGCTCAAAACCAGGCTTCCTATAAACAGGCCAGGTGTTACCCTAATCTTCACAAGGAACAACAAAAAGATTCATCACAAAGTCATGCCATACGCCTTATCCAAACCTCGTATACAGCTCGACATAAGAAACTATTACCAGAGACAACGTTTTGATTTAAATGTACTAGGTCGATTGGAAAAGTTCCAGAAAATTTGTTATTGCACGTCTAATTGTTATCATTGTAACTTCACGTTAGTGATGCAAGCTTAAGATTACTTTCTTAAGATACGCTACCTGCTGTTACTGGGGAGGAAGGCTAACGTCTAGTCAATTAAAATATACTGATCAGACATGTTAATCAGGGTGAGGCAAATTATACTGGGAAAGATGCAAAGTTGCTGGATTCGATCCCCATCACAGCACCGACAGTTACCCCAGGGAAGCAAACCCTTAAAAAATGCTGGAGGAAGCAGACCCTTACATACAATGTATGCGGAAGTCGGATACACTGGGCCGACAGGCGCAAAATAAAAATAGTAGTGCAATACACACCGACTTGGGGAATAGAGTATAAGCCGAACGTAAAACAATATCCAAAACAAAACAAAAAATCCAACGGCCATAACCATAACTTCGGCATCCTCGTAGCCCGCCCTGGAAACGAACGGGCTATATTAATGACAGCCAGGCAAACAATGTGAGGCATCGACGTGATCCCCGTAGTAGTGAGCGACACGTAGATGAAAACAAGCACAGCACAACCGCCTGAATGACGCGGTCCACCTGCATCAGCACGCTCGGGATGTGAGGACAACTATTGCAAAATGTCACATAACGTCCTTTTCAGGGCACACACAAGAGTAGACTACTCATTGTGACTATCAGATACAACAACCGACCATTGCTCATATATAACGTCCTTTTCAGGGCCCACACAAGAGTAGCCTACTCATTGTGACTATCAGATACAAAAACCGACCATTGCTCATATATAACGTCCTTTTCAGGGCCCACACAAGAGTAGCCTACTCATTGTGACTATCAGATACAACAACCGACCATTGCTCATATATAACGTCCTTTTCAGGGCCCACACAAGAGTAGCCTACTCATTGTGACTATCAGATACAAAAACCGACCATTGCTCATATATAACGTCCTTTTCAGGGCACACACAAGAGAAGCCTACTCATTGTGACTATCAGATACAACAACCGACCATTGCTCATATATAACGTCCTTTTCAGGGCCCACACAAGAGTAGCCTACTCATTGTGACTATCAGATACAAAAACCGACCATTGCTCATATATAACGTCCTTTTCAGGGCCCACACAAGAGTAGCCTACTCATTGTGACTATCAGATACAACAACCGACCATTGCTCATATATAACGTCCTTTTCAGGGCACACACAAGAGTAGCCTACTCATTGTGACTATCAGATACAACAACCGACCATTGCTCATATATTTTCTTTCTGGCTGTTTATCGTAGATGATGTTTGTTATATCAAAATTGTGTTTTTCGTTTGGCAAGATGTCTGAATTTCATGTTAGGCGATGATTGCTTCACCTTAGGTAAAATGTCCACGGAGACTGATGAAATGTTAAACACGATTATGTGGATGAGTGCATGCGCTGTAAGTGTTGTTATGGGTAGTTTAAGTGAATTAGAATTGGTCGGCACTCAGCGAAACACGACTAGCGCTATGGACAACCCATGACGTCATCTGATGCGGCTCGTGCGTACAGGTTCATGAGATCATGTTTTAAATTAGTTGCCTGACAGTTTGTAACTAGAGTCTGTCTTTTAATTCATGAACAATGTCTGAAGGAAGCTGCTACTAAACTACATTTCAGATCCAAATCGTTGTTTGCAGGAAACATTAGAATCGCTATGTCGCTAATACATTGATATTATTTAGTCCATAGCTTTTAAGACATTTGCACATCGGCGAATTCTTTTGATCTTTCAGGACCATTGCAAAGAAATGGCATTACATTTAAGAAATACAGTACGCAGCTTAATTTCTCGTCACAGAGTTTGTTCATAGGCGTTTCTCCTTAATGGCTTGATATATCAATTGATTGTTTGTGTTGCGCTTCATGTACAATCATAAACTTGTCACCATTGCGCAACAGCTAGTACAGCCCTTCGGTCGCCCTTAGACCCCCAAGGTTGTTTCAACGGCGAAGTTAATTTTTTGTTGTGTAACGCATCTGAATACTGAAATATATTTGTTGCCATTGTATGTACACCTATCTGGGGTAGTTGTCTCGCCGAAGCGACTCAATTTCAACCAGTGTTCGTAAAGCGATCTCAGTCCCGCCAGGTGGAGCGATAGCGCGGGCTTTCGAAAAACGCTCGCCTGCCTTTCCCCGTAGAGCGAATTGGGTGCGGTTTGTTGTAGCGGCTCCTCCACCGAGGTGCGCTCGTCTGGTCCGTATCAGGAAACGTGGTCCGTCCGTGGTGATTTATCTAAGGCTTATAGCAGAGCTCGACAGTACGTCTCGCTGGTGGCCCGACTCTCGCAAAGAGCTTGTGACCGGCAAATGGAAAGCAGGAATCGTTGCCTCGAGGCCCTGCGTTCTTCTACGGAGAAGGGCAGGCCGGCAGGCCAAATTGTCTCTAGTCCCAGGGAAATTCATCGCCGAGGTCGTTGGGATCCGTTCTGCACAGAGCGCTGCCATCCCTCCTCGAGCGAGCCCAGTCGGTCGATCGTCTGGTGCGTGTGGGAGGCCCCTGTCAGGCGGTCCTAGGTCGACGGAGTGAGGGACGGGTGGAACAACCGTCCGTCCGTCCCGTCAGTCGGTCCCTGCGGCCGTCCCAGCGAGGCTTTTTACAAACCCTTCCTTCGCCGACTGGTGTGTGCTGTATGTACGTCTCCGATAGATATCTGGTTGATCCTGCCAGTAGTCATATGCTTGTCTCAAAGATTAAGCCATGCATGTCTAAGTTCACACTGTCTCACGGTGAAACCGCGAATGGCTCATTAAATCAGTCGAGGTTCCTTAGATGACACGATCCTACTTGGATAACTGTGGCAATTCTAGAGCTAATACATGCTTACCAAGCTCCGACCTACGCGGAAAGAGCGCTTTTATTAGTTCAAAACCAATCGTCGTTTCCCCTCGCGGGGTTGCGGCGTCCCCACTGGTGACTCTGGATAACTTTGTGCTGATCGCATGGCCTCATGTGCCGGCGACGCATCTTTCAAATGTCTGCCCTATCAAATGTCGATGGTACGTGACATGCCTACCATGTTTGTAACGGGTAACGGGGAATCAGGGTTCGATTCCGGAGAGGGAGCATGAGAAAAGACTACCACATCCAAGGAAGGCAGCAGGCGCGCAACTTACCCACTCCCGGCACGGGGAGGTAGTGACGAAAAATAACAATACGGGACTCTTTCGAGGCCCCGTAATTGGAATGAGTACACTTTAAACCCTTTAACGAGGATCTATTGGAGGGCAAGTCTGGTGCCAGCAGCCGCGGTAATTCCAGCTCCAATAGCGTATATTAAAGTTGTTGCAGTTAAAAAGCTCGTAGTTGGATCTCAGGCGCAGGCGGGCGGTCCGGCTCGCGCCGGTTCACTGCCCGTTGTCTCCTGCCCTATTGTCTGCCGGCTCTCTCCCACGGGTGCTCTTCGCTGAGCGTCCTGGGTGGCCGGCGCGTTTACTTTGAAAAAATTAGAGTGTTCAAAGCAGGCCTCGGCTGCCTGAATAATGGTGCATGGAATAATGGAATAGGACCTCGGTTCTATTTTGTTGGTTTTCGGAACTGGAGGTAATGATTAACAGGGACAAACGGGGGCATTCGTATTGCGGCGTTAGAGGTGAAATTCTTGGATCGTTGCAAGACGAGCTACTGCGAAAGCATTTGTCAAGAATGTTTTCATTAATCAAGAACGAAAGTCAGAGGCGCGAAGACGATCAGATACCGTCGTAGTTCTGACCATAAACGATGCCGACTAGCGATCCGCAGGAGTTGCTTCGATGACTCTGCGGGCAGCTTCCGGGAAACCAAAGTGTTTGTGTTCCGGGGGAAGTATGGTTGCAAAGCTGAAACTTAAAGGAATTGACGGAAGGGCACCACCAGGAGTGGAGCCTGCGGCTTAATTTGACTCAACACGGCCAACACTGAAATGACTGACATGCCGAGTCCACTTTCTTGGGGTCTAATATGGAACTGGTGCTGGATTTAGACCCTCAGAAATCTGGGGTTATGCCCTCTGTGGCTCGGTTGGTCTGCATCCAGTGTTTGATAAGGGAATTGTCGGAAGAGCACTATCAGGAGTGGAGCCTGAGGCTAAAATTGACTAAACACGCCAATAGTGTAGAATGACTGTCAAAAGAGAGCACCTTCGGGGGGTCTAATAGTGAACATGTGCTGGTATTAGACCCACGAAAGACAGGTCAGTCTCCAAACCTCCAAATGAAAGAGCGCCTGCTACGGTAATCTGGTCTTCACCCTGCAGAAATCGCAGGCTCCAGAAACTGGGCCATTGACAAACTAAAAGCCCTCTATTGATACGGTCTCGCTAATATTGAACGGGTGCTGGAAATAGACCCTCTGAAGACAGGTCAGCTTTACCCTTCAAATGACAATGCTCTGCTACGGTAATCCTGCTAAGCCCGACAGGAGCCGCAGACATTTTGGTTCACGTACTATGCGGATAAGCCAACGGTTCGAGGTGAGGGATTACGGCCGAACGCCTCTAAGCCAAAAATCCCGTCCAAAAGCAGCCCAGCACGAATGCAAAGGGAGGCTTCGACATGGTGGGGACCTCGGGGTCACGCTCCAGCCCCGCCCGGTCAAGCCGCAGAATGAGGTCTCTGCCGTCCGCTGATAAAAGCGGGCTCGATATTCACCCAATACGGCGATGAGGAATGAAATCATTTGTAGAAGACTTAGTTCTCGGTCGGGTGCCCTAAGCAGTAGATCAGCTACCTCACTGCGAACTGCTGAGACTCAACCCTTGACCATGTCCGCTCCCTAGGCGGACAACATCTCCGTGCAAGACTAGGCTTGTCACCTGGTCAAATGCACTATTTCGAGAGGAATCATAGGTCGCTGACATTTGATCCACGTGCTTGGCTGATAAGCTACCATCTGAGGGATTACGGCCGAACGCCTCTAAGCCAGAATCCCGCCCAAAACCTCAGCACCGCTGAGATGGGAGGCTACGACATGGCTGGGGCTTGTGTCCCAGCCCGATCGAGCCGCAGGAATGCACCTGGTAAAATGCACTCCTTCCTCGCTCTTTGCATCTGTCTCCTATCAGTCATTCCAATGGACGCAGAAGAGATGCAGTCCAGCGGACATTGCACCTCCTGTCCTATGGTGGCAAGCTCCCGGGTGGCGGGGAATGCTAGGCGTACCATCACTGCAGATGAGCCGAGAAAATAAAGCGAGCAAAACGATACCTCACTCATATGCATATGCTACGTTTCTGGCAGGACGTGACGATCCTGGGAAAAAGTCACACTGAACTGCCTCTCTTCCGGGATAGTACAAACTAGTACATAGTCCATCATATCATTGCCAAACGCTATAGGGCAACCCTACAGAAACGCCTGTTGAAATCGGATGCACTGAGCCACTGGCTAACAAATTAAATCAGCGCAACGTAAATATCGCTGTAAACAGCGTACGATGAAGAAGAAGAAGAAGAAGTATGTACACCTAATTGTTTTGATAAACATACAAGTATTCATACAAGTCTGCTAATCAGTATTTCAACCAAAGATTATATTAATCACCCGAATTTATCGATTCAAAAAGATTCATAATTGTTACTATCCTGACAAATTGTAATCCCGGAGCAGATGTTCAACACACTTCTTCTAGAACTGAATTTCTTATTTTAAAAGGCACTCGCGTGTCAGCACTTCAACATCACACGTGTTATGTTCTGTTCGGCAACTTGTCCTTTGATTTTAGCCCACACAATTTATATAGCGTTTAGATGTGCGTAATATGGAAGTAGTGGCAGAGAAGTGTGACCGTAATCTTCAATGATTATGTCAATATGATAACTCTCTCTGACTTATTTGCCTTCCTCACAAGCTGCAACAACTCGGGCTTCAAATACGTGTCTTTGAAATTCACGTTATCCTGATTTAACCATGTCATAATTCGAGCTTTTATACATGATGCAGTTGGCACTTTGTCTTCCTCTGATATTGCATTGTGATAGGATGCATTATCCATTACTAGGCATGAAGGCCTATCCAGAATTGGAAGAAGTGCATTCGTCATCTAGTGTCTGACAATTTGTCCATTGATATCAGTGTGACAGTCTCTACCGTCATTACTTTCTGTTTGGAAAATAAGTTCAGCGTCATGGACAAGTCCGTGTTCACTGCATCCGGCAAACGTTGGGATAATGCGCTGCCCTTTGTTGCTTGGAATATCGTTTCTGTTCACCGTCAACTGAATGCCATTCTTTACCGTAGGTGAGGTGAGCATTGACCCATGATAGATCTACCATTTTTACCATAGGTATGGTGAGCGTTGACCCAGGATTGATCTACCATTCTTTACCATAGGTGTGAGCATTGACCCAGGATTCATCTACCATTCTTTACCATTGCTGTGGTGAGCATTGACCCAGGATTCATCTACCATTCTTTACCATAGGTGTGGTGAACTTCTTCTTCTTCTTCTTCTGCGTACACAGTCAGACAGTAACCATTATTTTCTCGAAAAAAGCGGCGGTCATCCTGAGACTCTCGCCACTACCATAGAGCTTGTCTTGCAGTTCCACTGGCAATGGCCACATCTGCTCTCTCTGATCCTCGTATGTCGGGCAGTTCTGCAGCAGATGTTCAGTGGTCATTTTACCAGTACCGCACGGGCATTCGTCGGTACACCCTATCTTCAATTTGTTGAATAGGTGGTACCTCAGTCTGTTGTGGCCAGTGCGAAGTCTGAAGACAACGACCTGCTCTCTTCGGTTCAACTGGTAATAGGCATCGTTTTTGGTGTAACCAGTATGTTCGGTTTCCCATTTGGTCATGTATCTGGCTTTGATAAGCCGTTTTGACTCTTCGTACGTCATACTGGTATCTGTTTGTGGTAGCCTTGCACCTTCTTTTGCCAGTCTGTCTGCCTCCTCGTTGCCTTGGATGTTGCAGTGTGACGGAACCCACTGTACCACTACCCTTTTTGGTGCGGACTGCTGGCACAGTTTGCAGAGTGCTGCTCTTAAGTCATTAAGCTCAGTGTTTTTCTGGCTTTTTAGCGCTGTGACTACTTCGAGAGCATCTGTCAGCAGGACTATATGGCTCTCATTTTCACTGTGTGTTACCATTTCTTCCACTGCCGCCCTCAGTGCCTCTGCCTCTGCTCTGAAATTGCTTGTGTACTTACCAGTAGCGAATGACAGTGTTATTTTTCTGCCATTTGGTAGGTTCAGGAATGCTCCTGCCCCTCCGTTCTGTGTAGTGTTTGTTACAGAACCGTCGGTTTATGCATGGGTCCAGTCCATGCTTGGGTAGCTTTTCGTTATGAAGCTTAGGGTAGTGTCTCTCCTTTCTTTTTCACTCTGGCAGTTTTTGTTTGCAATACCTGGTATATTTTCTACCACCTCTGGAAATATATCCTGCCTCCAAGTAGGTTTTCGTACAGTAGTGATGGGTTTTGGTGTTGTTAGTGCGTTTATGGGATCTTCGTGCATCTTTGCTTTGGCTATTTCTGCAAAGTTTCTCCGCTTTAGTTTCCCATTTCCCAAATTGCTTAGTCTCTGGTACATTGGATGGTCCGTCAGTCTTCTGAGTTTCTCTGACTGCAGCTGGGCTCTGCAGTCTCTTCTATTGGTCATGGATTGCAGTTTTGTAATCTTTTCAAGTTCTACAATTGGCGTTGACTTCATGCCACCTGTTATAATTCTCATGGCTTGGTTTTGAAGTTTGTTAACTTTATCGAAGTTCGCCTTCGCTGCGGTTGTCCATTCCGCAATGCCATACTCGAGAACTGGTCTCACTCTTCCAGTGTACAGTTTCTTTAGTATGCCTTCGTCTGCTCCCCAGCTTCTGCCAGCAAGTTTCCTCATGATCGCCATTCTTTCTCTGGCTTTCATTCGGTTTCTCTCAATCTGACTTTTCCATGTCATGCGCCGATCAAATGTGACTCCCAGATAGGTTGGGTTGTCGTTTGGCTGCAGGATTTTGCCATTTAGCCTTAAGTTGGTACTTTGGGGTTTTAATGAGAGCGAGAATATTGTGCACGTGGTTTTCTCCTCGTTTATTTTGACCAGCCATGAGTTCGCCCATTCTTCCAGCGATGTTAGGGCCGTCTGCATCCGATTTCTTGCTATGGTGAGATTCTTTTCAGAGGTCCACATAGCCAGATCGTCTGCAAACATTGAGCTATGGACTCTTCTTGGTATATTCTCTGTAATATCGTTTATATATACCAGGAAGAGTGTGGGTGACAATACTCCCCCTTGGGGTACTCCCTGCTCGAGTGTCACCTTTTTGCTCATCTGCCCTTGTACTTGGACTCTGGCCGTTCTTTGTTTGAGGTAGTGGTTGATCCACTTGTACATCTTCCCACATACATCACTTCTTCTTAGCTTGACTCTAAGTCCATCCTTCCAGACTTTGTCAAATGCCTTTTCCAGATCCACCCAAACAGCTACTGTGTGTTTCTGTGCCTGGTAGGCATCTTCTATCTCCTGGGCTATGAGGATGACCTGGTCCTCAGTGGATCTGTGCTGTCTAAAGCCGGCTTGCTGTGGAATTAGTATTCGTGGTGTGGTGAACAATGACCCAGGATTCGTCTACCATTCTTTACCATAGGTTTGGGGAGCATTGACCCAGGATTCGTCTACCATTCTTTACCATTGCTGTGGTGAGCATTGACCAAGGATTCATCTACCATTCTTTAACATAGGTGTGGTGAACAATGACCCAGGATTCATCTACCATTTTTACCATAGATTAGGTGAGCATTGACCCAGGATTCGTCTACCATTCTTTACCATAGGTTTGGTGAGCATTGACCCAGAATTCATCCAAGAATATCCTAGCCTTTCCTACACCATTCACGTTTCTGTTTAGGGTATTTGCTTCTGGCAGCAATTAAATGTGAAATTCACAAATAATATTCCTGCCACCTGACTTTTTCCTCAATGTAAAGCTGGCGGTTCTTACAATTTTTCAAAAATACTTTTTGAAATTTCAATACTGCAGCCGGATCGCTATGTTAATTTTAGTTTCCGGAGAGTAACAAGTTGATTTTTCGTCAAAAGTTTGAAAATCTCCAGTTTTATGACAACGGTAAAAGGATGATCTATCTAGACCAAGCGCCAATTGGGTTCGTTTCTCTGGGTCATGAATATCGAATTATAAATAACTCATCTCAGATTCCCTGCGGAAAAACGTGTATAGTAAAACGGTAACCTTCTGCGTTGTCATAAATAAACATTTCAAACTCATTTCGAAATTGATATCAATGTAACTTTTGAAAAAGCAACTATATGTCCAAATAACGACCCACAAACTATAATACACCTATGTCTGCGCTACAGTTTTGCATGAATGACCTTTATTTGTTTTCTGCACTCTACAATATGTCTATTTTCTGCACGAGATAATCAGGAATTTGTATTTACTTAGCCTATTTGAAGGTCAAAACTTATATTTTTAAAACACCACGACTGTGTACCTTAAACATATTAAACTCCATAACAACGCCATGAGAGTTATAACAGGAGACAATTGTAGAACTGGAAAAGATTACAAATCTGTAATCCATGACCGACAGAAGAGACTGCAGAGCCCAGCAGCAAGCAGAGAATCTCAGAAGACTGACAGACCATCCAATGCATAAGAGACTAAATAATTTTGGAAATTGGAAACTAAAGCGGAGAAACTTTGCAGAAATAGCCAAAGCAAAGATGAGCGAAGACCCTATGAACGCATTAACAACACCTAAGCACATCCCTACTGTATGCAAAACTACCTGGAGGCAGCATATATTTCCAGAGGTGGTAGAAAATATACCAGGTATTGGAAACAAGAACAGCCAGACTGAAAAAGAAAGAAGAGACATAACCCTGAGGTACATAACGAACAACTACCCAAGCATGGACTGGACCCATGCATACACCGACGGCTCAGTAACAAACACAACACATAACGGAGGGGCAGGGGTATTCCTGAGCCTACCAAATAGTAGAAAAACAACACTATCAGTGGCAACTGGAAAATACTCAAGCAATATCAGAGCGGAGACAGCGGCACTGAGGGCTGCGGTAGAAGAAATGGTGACATGCAAAAGAAATGAAAGCCATATAGTCCTGCTTACAGATGCCCTGGCCGTAGTCACAGCACTAAAAAGCCAGAAAAATACTGAACTTAATGATTTAAGAGCAACACTCTGTCAACTATGCCAACAGTCCGTACCAAAAAGAGTAGTGGTACAGTGGGTTCCATCCCACTGTAACATCCAAGGCAACGAGGAGGCAGACAGACTGGCAAAAGAAGGTGCAAGACTACCACAAACAGATACTAGTGTGACATACGAAGAGTCAAAAAGATTTATTAGAGCTAGATACATGACCAAATGGGAAACAGAACATACTGGCTACACCAAAAACGACCCATATTACCAGTTAAACAGAAAAGAGCAGGTCGTGGTCTTTAGACTTCGCACTGGGCACAATATACTAAGGTACCACCTATTCAATAAATTGAAGATAGGTGGCACTGACGAATGCGGGTGCGGTACTGGGAAAATGACCGCTGAACATCTGTTGCAAAACTGCCCGACATACGAGGATAAGAGAAAGCAGATGTGGCCATCACCAGTGGCAACACTAGACAAGCTCTATGGCATTGTCGACAGCCTCAGGATGACCGCTGCTTTAAAAAAAAATAAAGGTTGACGTCTGACAGCGTACGAAGAAGAAGAAGAAGAAACATATTAAAATTATTTCCAATTCAGTTATGTTGCTTTTAATATAGCCTAATAAATACATTTTTTTTCAATATGTATACCATTTCTTAGAGAGAAAAAATATTTTCTCAACGTCATGGATATTTTAAGGCTACATGCAAAAAAATCATTTGGATCTGATATGCAGTGTAAAAGATAATTGCTTCGTACCTTGTTTATGAATTAAAAGATGGACTATAGCAGAAGAAGTGAATATATCCACAGGATCGCGTGGCCGGGTTTCCTGGTCCAGCCGAATGGCATGACCGAATAACAAAGTTACTCCACGACGGTCCAATCTTTCCGAGATTGGGAATAGGCATGTTTGAGCAGAGACTTCTACATTACGGATGTAGCCATGGCATACGATTTCCAGAATGCGCCGCAGGTTAAGCATGTTAAAGGCAACTAGTCTCGATATCTTCTTCTTCTTCTGCGTACACAGTAAGACAGTAACCATTATTTTCTCGAAAAAAGCGGCGGTCATCCTGAGACTCTCGCCACTACCATAGAGCTTGTCTTGCAGTTCCACTGGCAATGGCCACATCTGCTCTCTCTGATCCTCGTATGTCGGGCAGTTCTGCAGCAGATGTTCAGTGGTCATTTTACCAGTACCGCACGGGCATTCGTCGGTACACCCTATCTTCAATTTCTTGAATAGGTTGTACCTCAGTCTGTTGTGGCCAGTGCGAAGTCTGAAGACAACGACCTGCTCTCTTCGGTTCAACTGGTAATAGGCATCGTTTTTGGTGTAACCAGTATGTTCGGTTTCCCATTTGGTCATGTATCTGGCTTTGATAAGCCGTTTTGACTCTTCGTACGTCATACTGGTATCTGTTTGTGGTAGCCTTGCACCTTCTTTTGCCAGTCTGTCTGCCTCCTCGTTGCCTTGGATGTTGCAGTGTGACGGAACCCACTGTACCACTACCCTTTTTGGTGCGGACTGCTGGCACAGTTTGCAGAGTGCTGCTCTTAAGTCATTAAGCTCAGTGTTTTTCTGGCTTTTTAGCGCTGTGACTACTTCGAGAGCATCTGTCAGCAGGACTATATGGCTCTCATTTTCACTGTGTGTTACCATTTCTTCCACTGCCGCCCTCAGTGCCTCTGCCTCTGCTCTGAAATTGCTTGTGTACTTACCAGTAGCGAATGACAGTGTTATTTTTCTGCCATTTGGTAGGTTCAGGAATGCTCCTGCCCCTCCGTTCTGTGTAGTGTTTGTTACAGAACCGTCGGTTTATGCATGGGTCCAGTCCATGCTTGGGTAGTTTTCGTTATGAAGCTTAGGGTAGTGTCTCTCCTTTCTTTTTCACTATGGCAGTTTTTGTTTGCAATACCTGGTATATTTTCTACCACCTCTGGAAATATATCCTGCCTCCAAGTAGGTTTTCGTACAGTAGTGATGGGTTTTGGTGTTGTTAGTGCGTTTATGGGATCTTCGTGCATCTTTGCTTTGGCTATTTCTGCAAAGTTTCTCCGCTTTAGTTTCCCATTTCCCAAATTGCTTAGTCTCTGGTACATTGGATGGTCCGTCAGTCTTCTGAGTTTCTCTGACTGCAGCTGGGCTCTGCAGTCTCTTCTATCGGTCATGGATTGCAGTTTTGTAATCTTTTCAAGTTCTACAATTGGCGTTGACTTCATGCCACCTGTTATAATTCTCATGGCTTGGTTTTGAAGTTTGTTAACTTTATCGAAGTTCGCCTTCGCTGCGGTTGTCCATTCCGCAATGCCATACTCGAGAACTGGTCTCACTCTTCCAGTGTACAGTTTCTTTAGTATGCCTTCGTCTGCTCCCCAGCTTGTGCCAGCAAGTTTCCTCATGATCGCCATTCTTTCTCTGGCTTTCATTCGGTTTCTCTCAATCTGACTTTTCCATGTCATGCGCCGATCAAATGTGACTCCCAGATAGGTTGGGTTGTCGTTTGGCTGCAGGATTTTGCCATTTAGCCTTAATTTGGTACTTTGGGGTTTTAATGAGAGCGAGAATATTGTGCACGTGGTTTTCTCCTCGTTTATTTTGACCAGCCATGAGTTCGCCCATTCTTCCAGCGATGTTAGGGCCGTCTGCATCCGATTTCTTGCTATGGTGAGATTCTTTTCAGAGGTCCACATAGCCAGATCGTCTGCAAACATTGAGCTATGGACTCTTCTTGGTATATTCTCTGTAATATCGTTTATATATACCAGGAAGAGTGTGGGTGACAATACTCCCCCTTGGGGTACTCCCTGCTCGAGTGTCACCTTTTTGCTCATCTGCCCTTGTACTTGGACTCTGGCCGTTCTTTGTTTGAGGTAGTGGTTGATCCACTTGTACATCTTCCCACATACATCACTTCTTCTTAGCTTGACTCTAAGTCCATCCTTCCAGACTTTGTCAAATGCCTTTTCCAGATCCACCCAAACAGCTACTGTGTGTTTCTGTGCCTGGTAGGCATCTTCTATCTCCTGGGCTATGAGGATGACCTGGTCCTCAGTGGATCTGTGCTGTCTAAAGCCGGCTTGCTGTGGAATTAGTATTCGTGGTGTGGTGAACAATGACCCAGGATTCGTCTACCATTCTTTACCATAGGTTTGGTGAGCATTGACCCAGGATTCGTCTACCATTCTTTACCATTGCTGTGGTGAGCATTGACCAAGGATTCATCTACCATTCTTTAACATAGGTGTGGTGAACAATGACCCAGGATTCATCTACCATTTGTACCATAGATTAGGTGAGCATTGACCCAGGATTCGTCTACCATTCTTTACCATAGGTTTGGTGAGCATTGACCCAGAATTCATCCAAGAATATCCTAGCCTTTCCTACACCATTCACGTTTCTGTTTAGGGTATTTGCTTCTGGCAGCAATTAAATGTGAAATTCACAAATAATATTCCTGCCACCTGACTTTTTCCTCAATGTAAAGCTGGCGGTTCTTACAATTTTTCAAAAATACTTTTTGAAATTTCAATACTGCAGCCGGATCGCTATGTTAATTTTAGTTTCCGGAGAGTAACAAGTTGATTTTTCGTCAAAAGTTTGAAAATCTCCAGTTTTATGACAACGGTAAAAGGATGATCTATCTAGACCAAGCGCCAATTGGGTTCGTTTCTCTGGGTCATGAATATCGAATTATAAATAACTCATCTCAGATTCCCTGCGGAAAAACGTGTATAGTAAAACGGTAACCTTCTGCGTTGTCATAAATAAACATTTCAAACTCATTTCGAAATTGATATCAATGTAACTTTTGAAAAAGCAACTATATGTCCAAATAACGACCCACAAACTATAATACACCTATGTCTGCGCTACAGTTTTGCATGAATGACCTTTATTTGTTTTCTGCACTCTACAATATGTCTATTTTCTGCACGAGATAATCAGGAATTTGTATTTACTTAGCCTATTTGAAGGTCAAAACTTATATTTTTAAAACACCACGACTGTGTACCTTAAACATATTAAACTCCATAACAACGCCATGAGAGTTATAACAGGAGACAATTGTAGAACTGGAAAAGATTACAAATCTGTAATCCATGACCGACAGAAGAGACTGCAGAGCCCAGCAGCAAGCAGAGAATCTCAGAAGACTGACAGACCATCCAATGCATAAGAGACTAAATAATTTTGGAAATTGGAAACTAAAGCGGAGAAACTTTGCAGAAATAGCCAAAGCAAAGATGAGCGAAGACCCTATGAACGCATTAACAACACCTAAGCACATCCCTACTGTATGCAAAACTACCTGGAGGCAGCATATATTTCCAGAGGTGGTAGAAAATATACCAGGTATTGGAAACAAGAACAGCCAGACTGAAAAAGAAAGAAGAGACATAACCCTGAGGTACATAACGAACAACTACCCAAGCATGGACTGGACCCATGCATACACCGACGGCTCAGTAACAAACACAACACATAACGGAGGGGCAGGGGTATTCCTGAGCCTACCAAATAGTAGAAAAACAACACTATCAGTGGCAACTGGAAAATACTCAAGCAATATCAGAGCGGAGACAGCGGCACTGAGGGCTGCGGTAGAAGAAATGGTGACATGCAAAAGAAATGAAAGCCATATAGTCCTGCTTACAGATGCCCTGGCCGTAGTCACAGCACTAAAAAGCCAGAAAAATACTGAACTTAATGATTTAAGAGCAACACTCTGTCAACTATGCCAACAGTCCGTACCAAAAAGAGTAGTGGTACAGTGGGTTCCATCCCACTGTAACATCCAAGGCAACGAGGAGGCAGACAGACTGGCAAAAGAAGGTGCAAGACTACCACAAACAGATACTAGTGTGACATACGAAGAGTCAAAAAGATTTATTAGAGCTAGATACATGACCAAATGGGAAACAGAACATACTGGCTACACCAAAAACGACCCATATTACCAGTTAAACAGAAAAGAGCAGGTCGTGGTCTTTAGACTTCGCACTGGGCACAATATACTAAGGTACCACCTATTCAATAAATTGAAGATAGGTGGCACTGACGAATGCGGGTGCGGTACTGGGAAAATGACCGCTGAACATCTGTTGCAAAACTGCCCGACATACGAGGATAAGAGAAAGCAGATGTGGCCATCACCAGTGGCAACACTAGACAAGCTCTATGGCATTGTCGACAGCCTCAGGATGACCGCTGCTTTAAAAAAAAATAAAGGTTGACGTCTGACAGCGTACGAAGAAGAAGAAGAAGAAACATATTAAAATTATTTCCAATTCAGTTATGTTGCTTTTAATATAGCCTAATAAATACATTTTTTTTCAATATGTATACCATTTCTTAGAGAGAAAAAATATTTTCTCAACGTCATGGATATTTTAAGGCTACATGCAAAAAAATCATTTGGATCTGATATGCAGTGTAAAAGATAATTGCTTCGTACCTTGTTTATGAATTAAAAGATGGACTATAGCAGAAGAAGTGAATATATCCACAGGATCGCGTGGCCGGGTTTCCTGGTCCAGCCGAATGGCATGACCGAATAACAAAGTTACTCCACGACGGTCCAATCTTTCCGAGATTGGGAATAGGCATGTTTGAGCAGAGACTTCTACATTACGGATGTAGCCATGGCATACGATTTCCAGAATGCGCCGCAGGTTAAGCATGTTAAAGGCAACTAGTCTCGATATCTTCTTCTTCTTCTGCGTACACAGTAAGACAGTAACCATTATTTTCTCGAAAAAAGCGGCGGTCATCCTGAGACTCTCGCCACTACCATAGAGCTTGTCTTGCAGTTCCACTGGCAATGGCCACATCTGCTCTCTCTGATCCTCGTATGTCGGGCAGTTCTGCAGCAGATGTTCAGTGGTCATTTTACCAGTACCGCACGGGCATTCGTCGGTACACCCTATCTTCAATTTCTTGAATAGGTTGTACCTCAGTCTGTTGTGGCCAGTGCGAAGTCTGAAGACAACGACCTGCTCTCTTCGGTTCAACTGGTAATAGGCATCGTTTTTGGTGTAACCAGTATGTTCGGTTTCCCATTTGGTCATGTATCTGGCTTTGATAAGCCGTTTTGACTCTTCGTACGTCATACTGGTATCTGTTTGTGGTAGCCTTGCACCTTCTTTTGCCAGTCTGTCTGCCTCCTCGTTGCCTTGGATGTTGCAGTGTGACGGAACCCACTGTACCACTACCCTTTTTGGTGCGGACTGCTGGCACAGTTTGCAGAGTGCTGCTCTTAAGTCATTAAGCTCAGTGTTTTTCTGGCTTTTTAGCGCTGTGACTACTTCGAGAGCATCTGTCAGCAGGACTATATGGCTCTCATTTTCACTGTGTGTTACCATTTCTTCCACTGCCGCCCTCAGTGCCTCTGCCTCTGCTCTGAAATTGCTTGTGTACTTACCAGTAGCGAATGACAGTGTTATTTTTCTGCCATTTGGTAGGTTCAGGAATGCTCCTGCCCCTCCGTTCTGTGTAGTGTTTGTTACAGAACCGTCGGTTTATGCATGGGTCCAGTCCATGCTTGGGTAGTTTTCGTTATGAAGCTTAGGGTAGTGTCTCTCCTTTCTTTTTCACTATGGCAGTTTTTGTTTGCAATACCTGGTATATTTTCTACCACCTCTGGAAATATATCCTGCCTCCAAGTAGGTTTTCGTACAGTAGTGATGGGTTTTGGTGTTGTTAGTGCGTTTATGGGATCTTCGTGCATCTTTGCTTTGGCTATTTCTGCAAAGTTTCTCCGCTTTAGTTTCCCATTTCCCAAATTGCTTAGTCTCTGGTACATTGGATGGTCCGTCAGTCTTCTGAGTTTCTCTGACTGCAGCTGGGCTCTGCAGTCTCTTCTATCGGTCATGGATTGCAGTTTTGTAATCTTTTCAAGTTCTACAATTGGCGTTGACTTCATGCCACCTGTTATAATTCTCATGGCTTGGTTTTGAAGTTTGTTAACTTTATCGAAGTTCGCCTTCGCTGCGGTTGTCCATTCCGCAATGCCATACTCGAGAACTGGTCTCACTCTTCCAGTGTACAGTTTCTTTAGTATGCCTTCGTCTGCTCCCCAGCTTGTGCCAGCAAGTTTCCTCATGATCGCCATTCTTTCTCTGGCTTTCATTCGGTTTCTCTCAATCTGACTTTTCCATGTCATGCGCCGATCAAATGTGACTCCCAGATAGGTTGGGTTGTCGTTTGGCTGCAGGATTTTGCCATTTAGCCTTAATTTGGTACTTTGGGGTTTTAATGAGAGCGAGAATATTGTGCACGTGGTTTTCTCCTCGTTTATTTTGACCAGCCATGAGTTCGCCCATTCTTCCAGCGATGTTAGGGCCGTCTGCATCCGATTTCTTGCTATGGTGAGATTCTTTTCAGAGGTCCACATAGCCAGATCGTCTGCAAACATTGAGCTATGGACTCTTCTTGGTATATTCTCTGTAATATCGTTTATATATACCAGGAAGAGTGTGGGTGACAATACTCCCCCTTGGGGTACTCCCTGCTCGAGTGTCACCTTTTTGCTCATCTGCCCTTGTACTTGGACTCTGGCCGTTCTTTGTTTGAGGTAGTGGTTGATCCACTTGTACATCTTCCCACATACATCACTTCTTCTTAGCTTGACTCTAAGTCCATCCTTCCAGACTTTGTCAAATGCCTTTTCCAGATCCACCCAAACAGCTACTGTGTGTTTCTGTGCCTGGTAGGCATCTTCTATCTCCTGGGCTATGAGGATGACCTGGTCCTCAGTGGATCTGTGCTGTCTAAAGCCGGCTTGCTGTGGAATTAGTATTCGTGGTGTGGTGAACAATGACCCAGGATTCGTCTACCATTCTTTACCATAGGTTTGGTGAGCATTGACCCAGGATTCGTCTACCATTCTTTACCATTGCTGTGGTGAGCATTGACCAAGGATTCATCTACCATTCTTTAACATAGGTGTGGTGAACAATGACCCAGGATTCATCTACCATTTGTACCATAGATTAGGTGAGCATTGACCCAGGATTCGTCTACCATTCTTTACCATAGGTTTGGTGAGCATTGACCCAGAATTCATCCAAGAATATCCTAGCCTTTCCTACACCATTCACGTTTCTGTTTAGGGTATTTGCTTCTGGCAGCAATTAAATGTGAAATTCACAAATAATATTCCTGCCACCTGACTTTTTCCTCAATGTAAAGCTGGCGGTTCTTACAATTTTTCAAAAATACTTTTTGAAATTTCAATACTGCAGCCGGATCGCTATGTTAATTTTAGTTTCCGGAGAGTAACAAGTTGATTTTTCGTCAAAAGTTTGAAAATCTCCAGTTTTATGACAACGGTAAAAGGATGATCTATCTAGACCAAGCGCCAATTGGGTTCGTTTCTCTGGGTCATGAATATCGAATTATAAATAACTCATCTCAGATTCCCTGCGGAAAAACGTGTATAGTAAAACGGTAACCTTCTGCGTTGTCATAAATAAACATTTCAAACTCATTTCGAAATTGATATCAATGTAACTTTTGAAAAAGCAACTATATGTCCAAATAACGACCCACAAACTATAATACACCTATGTCTGCGCTACAGTTTTGCATGAATGACCTTTATTTGTTTTCTGCACTCTACAATATGTCTATTTTCTGCACGAGATAATCAGGAATTTGTATTTACTTAGCCTATTTGAAGGTCAAAACTTATATTTTTAAAACACCACGACTGTGTACCTTAAACATATTAAACTCCATAACAACGCCATGAGAGTTATAACAGGAGACAATTGTAGAACTGGAAAAGATTACAAATCTGTAATCCATGACCGACAGAAGAGACTGCAGAGCCCAGCAGCAAGCAGAGAATCTCAGAAGACTGACAGACCATCCAATGCATAAGAGACTAAATAATTTTGGAAATTGGAAACTAAAGCGGAGAAACTTTGCAGAAATAGCCAAAGCAAAGATGAGCGAAGACCCTATGAACGCATTAACAACACCTAAGCACATCCCTACTGTATGCAAAACTACCTGGAGGCAGCATATATTTCCAGAGGTGGTAGAAAATATACCAGGTATTGGAAACAAGAACAGCCAGACTGAAAAAGAAAGAAGAGACATAACCCTGAGGTACATAACGAACAACTACCCAAGCATGGAC